>JAEIFU010001960.1:0-53745 GCA_018904235.1 Lordiphosa stackelbergi
GTTACGTATTGCTGCATGCAGAGTTTTTTAGGAATTTTCCGACCATTGAGTCAAATGTTCCAACATCGGAAAATCACTTCTCATTTTATTTCACTTACTATACTCACAAACCGAGTTTTAAGCCGATCGGATGAAAAATAGTTTTCTGCATTCAGAATTTTTGGGCCATTTTTCTCGTGGGCTGAAGTCCGAAACCACGTGTCGAATTATTTTTATACCCTTGCAAAGGGTATTATAATTTTGCCCAGAAGTTTGCAATGCATAGAAATATTCATTTCCGACCCTATAAACTATACATATTCTTGATCAGGGTGACGAGCTGAGTCGATTGAGCTTTGTCCGTTTGTCTGTCTGTCCGTCTGTCTGCTTCTACGCAAACTAGTCTCTCAGTTTTAAAGCTATCGAGCTGAAACTTTGCACAGAGTCTTTACCGCACACTGCTAATATGTCGGAACCTATCGGATCGGATGACTATATCTTATAGCTGCCATAGGAACTATCGGTCGAAAAGTGGGTTTTAAGGAGAAAAAACTTTGCAGTTTTTAATGTTAACGTGTCTCACTTCATAAATTATTAATATTATGCGCTTTTTCAAAAAATTTTGAAGTTTTGGTCAAAATCGGATGACTATATCTTGCGGTCGAAAAGTGGGTTTTATTTGGAAAAATTGTTGATTTTAATGCTGGCGTTCTAATTTTATATTAAGTGGCTTCGCTGCGCCATGAACAGTATAGAACCAGTATCACAATCAGTTTGAAGTCAATCGTGAGAGTGAAATATTTACCAAATTTGAAAATAGTTTATAAATTAATTTCCTCTGTAGAGCCCAGAAATTGAATCTTACATACCTAGGCTTGAATTCAACGTTTTACTACTTTGCTTTTCTACCGTTAAGACTTTGCTGCTGAGTTCTTACCACCCCCATTCCATCCACACCCCACCCACTCCCCATTCACTTCTTACACAACTTCCACCCACTTCCCACCCACTTTCCACCCAAATCCCTCCCGATTACCACCCACTTCACACCCACTTCCCACCCACATCCCTCCCACTTCCCACCCACTGCCCACCCACCTCCCACCCACTTCCCGCCCACATCCCACCCTCTTCTCACCAACATCCCTCCCACTCTCCTCCTGATTCCCACGCACTACCTCTCCACTCCCACCCAGTTCCCGCCCACTTATCACCCACATCCCTCCCACTAACCACGCACTCCCGCCCACTATTCTCCCACTACCCGGCGGTATTTCCAACATTGGAAAATGCAATCGCAAATTATTTCGTATTCTATCCCTTCAAACCGAGTTTCAAGTCAATCGGGTGAAAAATAGTTTTTTGCATGCAGAGTTTTCCAGGAATTTTCCGACCGTTGGGTCAAATGTTCCAACATCGGAAAATCACATCTCATTTTATTTCACTTACTATACTCACAAAACCGAGTTCTAAGCCAATCGGATGAAAAATAGTTTTTTGCATGCAGAATTTTCCGGCCATTTTCCTCGTCGGCGGGAAAGCACGTGTCGAATTATTTTTCGTACTATGCTTGCAAACCAAGTTTAAAGTCAATCGGATGAAAAAAAAATTTTTACCACACAAACTTTTCCGATGCCTTTCCGACTTTTCCGGTGGGATTTTCCGGAAAATCGGTACACAGTTATTGTTGAATTTCCATATAGCTCTTTGAAAATGAGTTTGAATCTGATCGGATAATAAACAAAAAGTTTCATACAACAGTTTTCCGTGAATTTTCCGACTTCATGGATGGATTTTCCAATATTTTAAAGTTACGTTTCCTATATTTTATTATGTGTAACTTTGAAAATGAGTTTGAGCGAATCGCTGGCAACTATAGTTTCGCCCATTCAACCTTGACCACCCACTTTCCACCCAGGGGGGTGAATTTTCCGGAAGATTGGTATGCAGTTGTTGTTGAATTTTCATATAGATCTTTGAAAATAAGATTGAACTTGATCGGATGAAGAACAAAAAAGTTTCATACAACAGTTTTCCGCGAATTTTCCACATTTCCCGACAGAATTTTTTAAAATCCGTTCTTAGTACTCACTTTCAGCATAAGATAAAACTACTGTGAAAATCTCATCTTTCTATCTTTTATGGTTTGGGCTGTGCGACGGTCACCAGTCAGTCAGTCAGTCAGTCAGTCAGTCAGTCAGTCAGTCAGGTTGAACTCTTTTATATATATAGATTAAAAATTACATTAAGGGTATAAAAACTTCGGCACAGACGAAGTTAGCTTGGCCTTCTCGTTTATTATGTGTAACTTTGGAAATGAGTTTGGAGCAAATCGCTGGCAACTAATCTTTCGCCCTTACAACCTTGACCACCCCGGCGTTATTTCCAACATCGGAAAATGAAAACGCAAATGAACTCTCATTTTGACCTTACAAACCGAGTTTCAAGTTAATCGGATGAAAAATAGTTATTTTGAGTGTAGAATTTTCCGGGCATTTCACGCCTAGGGGCGAATTTTCGGACATTTCTAATTATTTCGTATTCTGTCTTTACAAAACCGAGTTTCAAGCCAATCGGATAAAAAATAGTTTATTTCATTCAGAATTTTCCGGGTATTTTCCGACCATCAGGTCAAATTTTCCAACTTCGGAAAATCTCATTTTAAACTATTTCGTATTTTATCCTTACAAACCGAGTTTGAAACCAATCGGATGAAAATAATTTTTTGCATGCAGAATTTTCCAGCCATTTTTTTGTGGCAGGATTTACCAAAATCGGGAAAACACGTGTCAAATCATTTCGAGTACTTTGCTTACAAACCAAATTTGAAGTCAATTGAATGAAAAATAACATTTTTTCAATACAAAATTTTCTGACGCTTTTCCGACTTTTCCGGGTGGTACTTTCAAAAACCCCGTCTAAGTACGCACTTTCACCGCTAACAGAAACTCCTGTCTAAATTACAGCCCTCTATCTCTTACCGTTTAGGTTTTGCGATGATTGCCAATCAGTCAGTGAATCAGGACAATCTCTTTTACATTTATAGAGATTATGCCGTCTACTTGCTTAAAATGCATACAATAAACAGGTACAAATAAATAGGAATGTAGAAATATCGATATCGAATACTTGTTGAGTAAATTTTTGGTGTGTATTTTTATAAGATTCGGCCACAAAAAGGGAGGTTTTCTGAAGGCATTCTCTTGTATATTACTAGTATTACTGCCATTACTAATATCCAAGAGAATGCCCTTAGGAATCCTTCATTTTTGTCCAAAAACCAAAAAAAGTATTCATAAAAATATCGTCAAAAGTGATTCGATATCGATATTTCGACAACCCTACAAATAATTAAAATAATTTTAATTTTCCAAACTCTAACAATCTAATAATTCAATGGGCGTGTTCACCAGCATACACCAATCATCTAACAAAAATCATCAATCAAAAAAAGTGTTAGTCTGCTGGTGAACGAGTTTGATAGAATTTTTAGGCAACAAAGTTATCGATATATTTTTGTTGGCGGAAGGTTTGAATTTTGACAACAAATAGCTTAATATAATTAAGAACTGACTACTAAATATTTATGACTGTCGTCACTAGCACCAACTACTCCTGGAATTCCCCTTGAATTTTCCTTAAGACTTTGTTAGCCTTTTAATGTTTGTTGTACCCGGCGAGAATGTGCACATAAAATCGAATATCCGATGGCCAAATCTTTTCCCTTTGTCAAAACATACATTTGCCATTAAGATGGACTCTAATCCACACAAAGAAGGGTTTGAAAATGATAATTTTAATAGAGTGGCAATGGGCTAAGATCAGAGATGGCCGAATAAGGACAATTCGTTCCCGTCCCGCCACAATCCCGACCACGGCTGTCCCGTCCCGATCCCGACCAACAAATTTTAATTCAATGTCGTCGCGCCTGATTCCCTTCTTCTCTCGGGTCCCGCTGGAATCCCGTCGCGAGCCCATCTCTAGCTATGAGTCCTCAACGATGCACGGAACATCATAAAATAATCCTTAAATTTGTTCATTCTATATTTTTGTACTGTCCCAAGTGTGACCAAAAGATTTGAGTTTACTTCTACTAAGAGCTGGACAATGGCAAAAAAGATGAAGTAATGTCTCCTCCTGTTCTTTTAAAGAAATCGCTGTAATCGACGCCCAAGCCCACTGCATGCCTGCTAATAAGGCAGTGACCCGCTATGGCCCAGACCAGAAGTAAGATGTTTTTCCTTTCAGGTTAAACGAGGACCACGTGACCCTAGCTACAGCGCATGCCGAAAGGTTATTCCATCGTCCCGTAACCAGGCCCCGGGTTTCATTCCTTGTGATTATCTAGCATGAGGATAAGGGCATCCCTATCAAGCTCTTCTCTGGGAGGAGCTGAATGGTGGTGCCTTGACAAACTGTGTTGAGGTGTCCATGTACCCAGATGAGGTGGTTACTACGCGTACGCAGGGCTTCTCCTTTTTGGAGTGGTGGCTTTTCAAGATTCCCTCCTCCTCCGCAATAACCAGTGGAGCCTTCAGAGTCTTGCACACATTTCCGTGAGCTACTGGCGAAACCACGTCTTCTGCCATTTCATTTATTAACAAGTGAGAAAGTCGGTCACGCCCGACTATAATATACTCTGTACCTAGAGTAGGAACTGAATGCAGTGCTACTGCGCGTTATCTCTAAAACGTTTACTGCTCCTCTCTCTTGTGTCTCTCCGTCTGCACCTTTTTGTTGTCTCTCTCTCTCTCTCTCTCTCTCTCTCTCTAACATTGTGCGGCGTTGGTTTAGAACGGGTGGGAGGGGGGTGACGGGGGTGATTCACTTTTTTGCTTATAACTTGAGAACCGCTCATCCGATCTTTATCATGTTTTTACAAAACTGTGGGAGATATGACGTTTTTTCAAAATTGCGGGGGCGGGAGGGAGCGTGGCAAAAATTGAAAATAAACTTGATTTGCCTGCAAGTATAAGAAGCATTTGTCCTATACATGTCAAACCTCTATCTCTTACCATCTCTGAGATCTGTTTGTTCATACGGACGGACGGACGGACGGACAGACAGACAGACGGACAGACGGACATGGCTATATCGACTCGGCTGCTGATGCTGATCAAGAATATATATAATTTATAGGGTCGGAAATGATTCCTTCTCCCTGTTACATACTTTTGCACAAACTTAATATAATATATTCTATGTACCTTCGGTACAGAGTATAAAAACAAAGAGGTTTCCACATTAATTTTGCATTTGGCTTCTCAAAATTGCTTGTTTGTTTACTTCTGACATCTGTGTGCTATCGATAACAAATCATAAACAAGCAATTCTACCAAACTATTTCTTTGTTAGATTCACATCTAACACATTCACGAAAAATAGCAAACATGATTGCGCATCATGCCCGTTCACCAGCACAATCTACCAAAAATAGTCGATTTTTTGTCATCGATTTATGCTGCTAAACACGCTCAATATATGCAAAGTCGTTTTTAACTCATACTATCTAAGCTTTTTAATTTTAAGTCAAAACTATTAATAAAATTTTAAGAACGTAGGACCACGGTAACCCGTGCCGACCTACATTTATACATTTCAGGACTTGCTCGCTAAGGCTGAAGCGACCTAACGTGTTGATGTGCTTTTGATTCCTTCCTGTTTGGTTATAGCAAAGACAATATAATATGAAGATGAACACTTCACTTAAAATTCTGATCCGAGCAAGCGCGCACAAAACATCAAAAATATTGTTTTCAATCAGTCAACATGTGAGTGAAATCAAGCAGTTCTTAAAGTGGTAGTAAGTAGTCAAAATTAAATTCTTTATTCTTCCTGTAATAAGTCAGTAAAAATTTTCATGTAAAAAGTTTGGCATCAAGTCGGCACGGTTTATCATTGTCCAATCACAATATTATTTTATATTTGAGTTAATGAGGTCAAATGGAATAAAAATAGAGGGTATGCGTATATGATTTCCAAAAAAAACTTTTCCTATGTCTTAAATCTGTGTACCTGCCTTAGTTTTATATTTTCGTAGCCAATGTTGATGGTGTCGGGTTGTGTTGGTGTAGCAAAGGTCAGAATAACTAATCCCGTTTCAATTAAATTGTCGCCGCTCTTTCTTCTTATTTTTCTAACCACCGTAATAAAGGATGATTTTTTAGAGCTATAGGAAAGTTTAAAAAAAAACACATAAAATTCAGAAAAATGCATAAATTCTTTATTTGTCCATATAATTTAATGTTTGAAGATTATTTCATGCAAATGTTGAGCGTGACTGCGACTCAAATGGTCCATCCGCTTAGTCCAATTTTCGGCCGGTATCTCACGAATAAATGCTTCAATGTTGTCTTCAAATGCGTCAATTGAAGCGGATTTGTCTGTATAGACATGAGCTTTAACATATATAATATTATATAAATAAGTAAATAAGTACGGTCCAATGATGCCACCAGCCCATGAACCGCACGAAACTGTGACTTTTTCTGGATGCATTGGTAGCTCTTGCAATGCTTCTGGCTGATATTCACTCCAAATTCGATAATTCTGTTTATTTACGTACCCATTGAGCCAAAAATGAGCTTCAACGCTGAACACAATTTTTCGGTAAAAATGTGGATCTTCGGCCAACTTTCCAAGAGCCCATTCACCCAAAATTCTACGTCGCGGTAGGTCGTTACGGCTTCAAATCTTGCACCAGCTGTATTTTGAAAGGTTTCACACCTTAATCCTTCCGCAAAATTTTCCACGTTGTTGAGTAACAGAGGCCCAATTGCTGCGAACGGCGACGAATCGATACTCTACGTAAGCGTGTTGGTGGTTTAATGTCCAACAATGTTATTTTGGTGCGAAATTTAGTCAGAATAGCCCGAAAAGCCGCTTCAGTGTGTCGATTAAACTGACCATAAAATGGAATAAGCGCGCGATGAACTTTCTTAACAAAGCACGCATTTTGATAATAAAATTCAATAATTTTCAAGCGTTGTTCGTTTGTAAGACGATTCATGGTTAAATTATAGACCAAACTGAAAATGTTTGACAGTGAAACAAAACACGAAACGTGCGTCAGTTGTTTGAACCAGTGTTGCCAAAAAGATAATAGCTAAAAATCACCCTTTATTTTGGTCTTTCATTTCTCTTAAGATCTGTTCTTCGTAGATGCCTCTTAGGTAGTTTGAGTACATGACTGCTTTCATGAAGTTAAAAGAGTTGTGTTCCGTTACTTCGAATTCGATTGTGTTGGAGAGTGAGAGTAACTGAATAAGTTTGGATTCCTGAGCGAAGTTTTTCATTTTTATTAATATTGTGCCGTTTCTTAATTATTTGCATGTGTTCAGTTCCCCGGAGCATGCCGTGTCCACCACTTTTTTTTATTAAGAAAGGAGACACATTGGTCAGCTTCGCTGCCGTTTTTGCGTGACATAACAAGGAATTTGGGTCCCGGGGTTGATATTGTTAATCTTTTTGTTGTGCCACATTTGATTTAATTGCCGGTATAAGGGGGATCGACCATTATAGCGAGGTTAGCTGTAGCCTCAGTAGAGGCGATGTTTACGTTTGCAGTGGTAGCGAATAAAAGTTTTTGTTGTGTTTTGATTTTTGCGACAAGCGATTAGCAAAGACAAAGACGAGTCTTTACTCAATAAAGGCGGGAGTCGAACTGAAAAATTAAAATTAAAAAATTAGATTAAATTAAAAATTAACCGTTATATCACATTTTTATTTTTAAATAAAAAAAAAAGAGAGGTGTCCCTGAAATCCCAGAGAGATTTTCATACAAGCGATTGGATTTCGAACTAGACTGGAAAGCCTTTACACGTGGAGTGACAAGAATATGGTCGGCTACTTGATTATTGGGAAGGATAGCTCAACTTTTGTCATCTAATCTAGTAACCAGTATCAATTGAGACACCACAAATAAAGGTAAAAGAGCTGTAAAACAAACATTCAAAACATTTTTGTTTTTCAATGTTCATTATTTTTTACATTCTAATTGCATTTACTTGGCCTTATAGTAAATCATAAAAATCTAAACTGAATCAATTCATTGAATAATGTTTTATCTTGATCCAAAATTATTTTGGAGCAATCTATATATATAAAAGAGTTCAACCTGACTGACTGACTGACTGACTGACTGACTGACTGGTGACCGTCGCACAGCCTATACCATAAAAGATAGGAAGACGAGATTTTCACAGTAGTTTTATCTGATGCTGAAAGTGAGTACTAAGAACGGATTTTGGAAAAATTCGGTCTGGAAATGTGGAAAATTCGCGGAAAACTGTTGTATGAAACTTTTTTTGTTTTTCATCCGATCAAGTTCAAACTTATTTTCAAAGATCTATATGAAAATTTAACAACAACAACTGCATACCAATCTTCCGGAAAATTCACCTCCCTGGGTGGAAAGTGGGTGGTCAAGGTTGTATGGGCGAAACTTTAATTGCCAGTGATTAGCTCCAAACTCATTTTCAAAATTACACATACTAAGACATAAAAAAAGACTTTCAAATTTTGGAAAATCTATCCCCAAAGTCGGAAAATTCACGGAAAACTGTTGTATGAAACTTTTTGCTTATTATCCGATCAGATTCAAACTCATTTTCAACGATGTATATGAAAATTCAACAATAAGTGTGTTCCAATTTTCCGTAAAATCCCACCCGAAAAAAGTCGGAAAAGCGCCGGAAAAGTTTGTATGGTAAACATTTGATTTTCATCCGATTGACTTGAAACTTGGTTCGCAAGCATAGTACGCAAAATATTCGACACGTGTTTTCCCGATTTCGGAAAATCCGCCCACGAGGAAAATGGCTGGAAAATTCTGCATGCAAACAACTATTTTTCATCCGATTGGCTTGCAATTCGGTTTGTTAGGATAGAATACGAAATAGTTTGAAATGTGATTTGGAAAACTCGACCTGACGGCCGGAAAATTGCCGGAAAATTCTGCATGTAAAAAATTATTTATCATTAGATTGGCTTGTAACCCGGTTTGAAAGGATAGAATACGAAATAATTTAAAATGTGATTTTTCAATGTCGGGAAATTCGCCCCCAGGCGTGAAAATGCCCGGAAAATTCTACATTCAAAAGAATTATTATACACTTGAAAAGTGTATTATAATTTTGCCCAGAAGTTTGCAACGCATAGAAGGAATCATCTCCGACCACATAAAGTATATATATTCTTGATCAGCATGACGAGCTGAGTCGATTAGCTTTGTCCGTCCGTCTGTCCGTCGTCCGTCCGTCCGTCTGTCGTTCTACGCGAACTAGTCCCTCAGTTTTGGAGCTATCGAGCTGAAACTTTGCACAGAGTCTTTCTCTTTTACTGCACGCTGCTAATATGTCGGAACCGACCGGATCGGATGACTACTTCTTGTAGCTGCCATACAAATGTTCGTTCGGAAAATGGTTTTTAGTAAGAAAAACTGTTTTGTTCTCAATATTACTGCTCTCAAACACGGTCATGGGTAATATGTAATGTTTTTAAGCTGATCTGCGAAGTTTGGTCGAAGTCTCTAACCGTTGAGACAAGCTATTTCAGTGTATCAAAACTTCGGTACAGACGAAGTTAGCTTTGCCTTTCTCGTTTTTCATCTGATTGACTTGAAACTCGATTTGTAAGGTAAAAATGAAAATTCATTAGTGTTTTCATTTTCCGATGTTGGAAATAACTTTTGACAGTTTTTTTTGATGGGTGAGTGGAAGGGATGTGGGAGGGATGTGGGCGGAAGTGGGAGGGATGTGGATGGGATGTGAAAGAGATGTGGGAGGGATATGGGAGAGTGTGGTGGGATTGGGAATGATGTGGAAGGGATGTGGAAGGATGAAGGGATGTGGAAGGGATGTGGAAAGGAAGTGGGAGGGATTGTGGGTGGGGATTTTTTGTTTTTTTTTTTTTTTTTTTTTAGTGGGTGTTTTTTTTTTTTTTTTTAAATGGGGAAATGAGTGGGAACTGGGGGAAATTAGGTGAACTGGGATGTGGTGGACTGTAGGTGGGAAGGGGAGGGGAGGTTAGGATTGGGGGAAAGTGGAGGGGGATGTGGCGGGAAGTGGATAGATGTGGATGGGATGTAAGGGATGGGAGGGGATGCGGATGGTATGTGGGCGGGAAGGGAGGGATGTGGGTGGGATGTGGACGGGAAGAGGGTGGAAGTGAGGAACTGGTGGAATTTTGTGGAGGGGTGGTGAGGATGGGGTGTGGGAGTTGGAAGTGAAAACCCATCAGCAAAGTCAGATTTCTGGGTTCTGAGGTGTATTATTATATCTAATATTGTTTGGTTTATACTGTTAAAAGCGCAGCGAAGCGCGTCGGGTTATTTGCTAGTCAATATATAAATTTATAGATCGCGTTTGATTTAAATAAAAAAGATTTGAATTTCAATTTGATTTAAGTCATTTGATTTAAGTCAAGAAATTGAATTCATTGTTGATTTTCTGATAATGGCAATAATTTTTTAAAATTTTAATTAATTTAATAGAAATCAAATAAATCGTTTTCTCAATTTTTAAGAGTCTGGATATTGCACTTAAATTTATAAATAATTTAGAAAACCAAAGGTATTCAGGCATGTTCCCAGTTCCACTACTTTTTGAAAAGTAAATCGAGCGCAATTCCGCTTCGGTTTCGTTTTTGGCTTTAATTTAGAATGAAATACACAAGAGAGAAATCAGAAATCCAAGCAAATCGAAGGAAAATAGAACAGTCGGAAATGAGAGAGGCTGACTTGTAGGTATCACTCTTCGTTTTCGCTTGCACAGCCAAAATCTGGACACATTAAACAAAGAATTCTTTATAAATCAATTAAAGACTAGAATGTAAATTAAATTTCACTAAAAATTTCTAAATTCATCACAGAATTAAGGAAGATTCACTTTATGAACATCTAGCAACTGAAAGGGTGCATAATTTCGCAATTACTTTTCATTTCACCGACTAACAAGCATTACTCTTCAAATCGAAAAACTTTTTCGTTTTGGTGTTGCGAGAAAATGAATCAATTCCACTTTCGAAAACTTTCCGTGGAAGTGGAATTGAGAACATGCCTGATTATTATACTATTTTCCTTATAAAGCTTTATTTCAAAAAGGTAAGGTTTTAAATTCGAAAAAACTAATTTTTGTATTTTTTTTTTTGGATGTGACTAGTGTTGGTTTATTTATAGTAATATAGTACGTTATAGTAAAACATTTGAAGAGTTTTTGATTTAAGTTTCAATTAAAACTAACAATAAATAAGTCCGTGACAGCCAATCTCCGCAGTCGTAAAAATATTAGAGTGAGTCGATGTGTAATAGGAACATGCACAAAGATGGCAAATTTCGCCATGGTAAATATTTATGACTCAGCTGTGTTTAAACTATAACAAACTTAAACTTATGCGCTTCTTTTTTTAATCAAATTGAATTAAAATAGTTCTTTAGCTTTTTCTCATCAGTCTCTAAAGCTCGACCTAATCTTAAGTGTCCAACATATTCTTTGCTCTTAAATTGCCTGCAAATGCAGCTGCACTTGCTAACCTGACATCCTCTTGAATATCCTGCATCTAACCAGATGGTCCGTTGCAATGTCTGAAGCTACTCGCTAAAGGCAATATAAGGCATCAGCATGAAAAGAATGCAACTAGGAAATCAAAATGTGCATATGAAAGTAATTTCCACTTAATAGGATACGGAAACTCACTCTGGCGATACGTTTTACGATATCCAACTTTTTTTGCCATTGACTCTGACACCCATGCATACATTTACATTATGCCAAGTGAGACGGGGATAAAGAGAAGGAGAGAGAGAAAGCTTTCCGTCATTCAATACATGAGAATGCTCGACTCCACTCGACCTGGTCTCGTTGTTCCCCTTGTCCCCAGCCACGTTGAATGTTTCCGTTTAAGTTTCCGTTTGGCATACGTTACCAGTAGTTACCGGTGGCAGTTTTTTTGCCGGTGGGCGAGGCTGGAACAGCTTCTCATATGTCTGCTGTCAAATTTGGAAATTATTCTACTTACTCCACTTCCAAGTAGAGCATGAAATAACCGAAAACGTAACGCAATGTATTTCTCAGGTGAGCGAGATGGATATACAGCTGCATCTAGCAGATACTCAAATACAAGATAAACGAGAAAGCGTAAGTTAAAGTCGGCCATGCCCGACTTTCATATACCTGTTAGTCAGGGTACAACAGATTAACGGTCTTTCCATATGTTTAAATAACCTGAATTATTAACCCAATTAAAGCTTTTACAAATTAGCAACTCAACTCAAATTAATCTTGAACATGTTTTTTGATACCAAAACTTTTCCAACATTCTTCCGTAAAAATGGAGAGGAAAGGCAGAGTTTCAATATCTTTCAAAACAAAATTAATAATTTTAAATAAACTCCAAGATGGTAATAACCAACAGAGATCTGCAGAAGCTACAAAAATCATAAGTCGACTTTAACGAGGATAAAAAATAATAACGAAAACTTGGAAGAATTGGCCTCAAGAACGTATGTTAAAAAAAAGAATCAAGCGAGTGAAGTCATTAAAAAATTCTGATCTTGATGATGAACTATACGCATGGTTTTTACTACGAAGTGAAGCAAAAGAATTTGTTTCCCAGGTTGTTTAACAAAGTACACTGAAATAAAATAGGACACGAAGAATTTTTAGCCAGTGATGGCTGGCTTGATAAATTCAAAAAACGGCACGGCATAAGAATTTTTACGGTTTCCGGGTGAAAACTTTCCTGCAATGCTGCATTTACAAGCGATTTCAAGGGGATTATGGCCGAAAATGGGTTTTTATCGGAACAGATCTACAATTGTGACAAAACCGGTCTGGTTTATAAAGGTTTGCACAAGAAAACAAAAGCTACCGTTTTTGAAAAATTTAAAAAAACTTTGAAGAAAAGGTTCCCCATTTACTTTTTTAGATAAAACAACGGGGACATAAACTCAATTTGATGATGATTGGAAAAATCAAAAAATCCTCGGTCTTTGTAAAAATTTACCGCCACAAATCATCTTAAAACTTGTACTATAAATGTACTATCAGGCTTGTGCACTTATTTTTATGATTTGCGATTGCAACAAATTCGTACGAATTTAATTATAAGTGCTCCCACATTCGCAACTTTTGGTATCGATTCTGTTTCATTCCAAATTGTTCTTCGAAACATTTTAGTGGCAGAAGCAGCTGTCTCGACTTATCGGTTATCGCCCAGCCAAATCGCAATTTGTTGTTGTCAAAAGGTGTATTTTGCTGCTGGAGCAATTTTTGAGAGGGTTAGGAAAAAAATTGTTTGGGACAAGACTTTATTCAAATTTGTAGAGAGCGTCCACAAAAACAATCTAAAATAGTTAAGAATATTAAAATTGGTTCATAGAAAGGCAGCTCTTATCTCCAGTGACATTTCCATTTACTTTTCAATTCACACGGTACGTGGCCGGTTTTTATATGGGCACAAATTTCTTTTGCGGTTTGGGATTGGCTTCGCAGAGTTCGATTTAGCGACGAAATCGTAAAATTTTTATAGCGAATGGGCGAGCACATGGCTGTATATCATAGGGAGCCTCCTCTGCCTGTGACATACTTTTCAAGCATTTTACTCTGTGACTAACGGGTATAAAAGTTAAAGTAAGCCAAATGTAGCAGCTGCTTCATTTCATTCTCATGCAGCCACGCTTCGCGGCGCTTCATTGATTTACAGCCACGCCCACCGTACTGCGATCGATGCCGGCAATTTCATTTTGAGCTAGGTGCAATTTTGCTTGCCATTGTCGTAGGTAAGCCTGTCTATAAAAAACCATAAAGGGCAGCCGCCATTGATTGACCATTGAAATTGCACGTCAGCAGTGCAGTCGGGTCGGAGTAGCACGTGGCGTAAGAGTAATGTGCAAGACGTGACAAGGGAGACACGAACAGCTAACAGAACAGTGGAGTGGGTAGATTCAAGAGTAGGTCTGGGAAATATCCCCAAAGAAATCAGCCCCTCAGTTCTACAGATTTATGGGTAACATCGGATGGTAGTTTTTAACACTTGGAAGTATTTTAACACAATTAAAGAGAAGAGGCACTAAATTGAAAGAGTTGATTCCCATAGTTGAGACTACCACTCTCCAAACTGTTAAGTCGCCTAATCCCTATAAGAGGGGATTCATGAGGGCGCAAATTGAGATATAAAAGTTGGTATCCTCAACCCTATGTCAACTCGGCTGATGATACTGATCAAGAATATATACACACCTGATCATATTAATAGGTACACTAGTCTGAACATAATCATATGGGAATTTTTTTTTGGAAATGTTCTGTTCCTCAGCGTCCAAAAAAATTCGTAATAATTTCTAGTTACCGTAATGAGAAACAAAAATTCCAAATTTAAAGGTGTAATACTGGCGCCGTGGGCTTCAAGTTGCTGCATTAAATTTCAATTTCCCCATTTTCATTTTACTTTTTCGTAGAAGTAACCTTTGAGATGCCAAACATTGTTGTTAAATTTAAAATCTATTTTTATACCCTTGCAAAGGGTATTATAATTTTGCCCAGAAGTTTGCAACGCATAGAAATATTCATTTCCGACCCTATAAACTATATATATTCTTGATCAGGGTGACGAGCTGAGTCGATTGAGCTTTGTCCGTCCGTCTGTCTGTCCGTCTGTCTGTCTGTTTCTACGCAAACTAGTCCTCAGTTTTAAAGCTATCGAGCTGAAACTTTGCACAGAGTCTTCTTTTTACTGCACACTGCTAATATGTCGGAACCGACCGGATCAAATGACTATTTTCTTATAGCTGCCATACAAATTTATCGGTTGAAAAAGTGGGTCTTTGTGAGAAAAACTTTTTTGCTCTTAATGTCTACGACTCCCTAGCGACTATTAATATTATACGCTTTCATCAGAAATTTATGGAAGTTTTTAAGCTCATCGTTTGGCGAAAAGTGGCACTATTGAGAAAAAGGTTTCGTTCAAAACTCCGGTACAGACAAAGTTAGCTTGGCCTTCTCGTTTAAAATAATTTATGCAAATGTGGGATAAAGAGGATTCGAACAGCATTTATTTGATTGGCGCCTTGCGGGCAGAGCTGAATTCAGCAAAGCTATCTAGAAAAGATGTCTTGGCGGTTCTTCTGCATAATCAAAGAGGATGCAAATACTCATTAAGGGTCAGCCTAAGCCTCACTATCCTTCAAATTGATGGTGTCTTCAAGTCATTTGGGCTTACCAGGAAACTAGGAAGAAATGTGTGCAGAAGCTCAAGGAAAGAATGGTGGTCGCGATGAAGAGTTGTACTGCAACAGAGAAAGGAATTTTATGGACTGGAGAAAGAGGCGTAAAACTAGCTGAGGACTTCAATGAGCTTTTTACAAAACTCGATGCTGCACCTTCTTCAATGCATCGAAGAACACAGACAATCCAATCCTAGCAAAAGAACTACTATTATGAATAAATTTGAATAACCACTTTTAAGTTATACTTTTTTTGATTTATTGTTAATTTTTTTGCCGGCCATTTAAATCAAAGTTTTTCGACAGCAAACAACTTTTGTGGAATAACTCGTAATATCGACTCGTATATGTTAGTTTTTGGTTTCTTGTTCGGCACATATGCATATCCATGATTAGTAAAAAAACCTTGAAAGCATAGCAATTAAATGTGCTAAACAGTTTATTTTATTTTTGTACAATGGTCAAATTATAAAGAATTCCACGCAAACAAAGCCAGCGGAACATGAAATGTCAGTGTGAAAAATGCTCATCTCACGGTATGTCACATACCGATCCTGCAGTATTAATTAAGGCACAGCATTGATTGTTTATGGCACAGCAACCGTTTTTAAGTTGAACAAAAACGTTTGGCATCTCAAAGCTTGCTTTAATGAAATAATAAAAAGAAAAAGGGGAAATGGAAATTTAATGAAGAAACTTTAAAGTTTAAACCCACGGCGCCAGTACTAATCGTTAAAATTTCAAAGTTTGGTTTTTCATTTCGTTAACTAAAAATTATTACGAATTTTTTGCGCCCTGAGGAACAGAACATTTCCAAAAAAATATTTTTCATATAAGGGAAGTTCAGTCTAAGGTACACACATCAACTCTGACTTTAAGGTAACAGAAAACAGCTTTATTCATTGTTTCAAACTTAAAATTTGTTCTCATTGGTTTCTAAACTATTTGATTTTAATAAAATAAACTTAATTGTAACATAGGATAACAATATCACATAAAAGAGATCATTTTGTGTTTAAGATACGTTTTCAATGTGATCATGATGATAGGTACACTTCATGTGAATTTCCATTTTGTGTTCTTTATTATACACTTGAAAAGTGTATTATAATTTTGCCCAGAAGTTTGTAACGCATAGTAGGAATCATCTCCGACCACATAAAATATATGTATTCTTGATCAGCATGACGAGCTGAGTCGATTTAGCTTTGTCCGTCCGTCCGTCTGTCCGTCCGTCCGTCTGTCCGTCTGTCTGTTTCTACGCGAACTAGTCCCTCAGTTTTAGAGCTATCGATCTATGCTAATATGTCGTAACCGACCGGATCGGATGACTACTTCTTGTAGCTGCCATACAAATGCTCCTTCGAAAAATGGGTTTTAGTGATAAAAACTGGTTTGTTCTCAATATTATCGCTCTCAAACACGGTCATGGGTAATAAGTCATGTTTTTAAGCTGATTTGCGAAGCTTGGTCGAAGTTGCTAACCGTTGTGACAAGCTATTTCAAGTGTATCAAAACTTCGGTGCAGACGAAGTTAGCTTTGCCTTTCTCGTTTTTTACTGTTTTTAAAAATGAGCTGCATTTCAGCCAAGCATCTCCATGCTTTGCGATTAAGTGTGCCTTTATGTTTGTTGAGTTGCCATGGTCCTTACAACTTTTTGCACAGTTAACAGTTCATAAAACAACTTTTAAACATTGTGCATTTCATGTCCAGAGCACAAGAAACAGTTATTCGCAACATTGTGACTGAAGGCTAAAAGAAAAAATATCCCCGAAAAATATCACCAAAAAATATTCGATATCCGATATATCGCCTCCGAAAAATATTCGATAATGATATTCTTCATTTTGGGCAAAAATATCGATATTTCGATATATCGATAATATTTTCGACAACCCTACTATCGATCTATGCTTATATGTCGTTATAATCGACCGGATCGGATGACTACTTCTTGTAGCTGCCATACAAATGTTCGTTCGAAAATGGGTTTTTAGTGAAAAAACTGGTTTGTTCTCAATATAATCGCTCTCAAACACGGTCGTGGGTAATATGTCTGATTTGCGAAGTTTGGTCAAAGTCGCTTACCGTTGTGACAATCTATTTCAAGTGTATAAAAACTTCGGTACAGACGAAGTTAGCTTTGCCTTTCTCGTTTTAGGTAAATAAGTATTTCCTAACTTAGTATCCAGTATATCCACCTTTATTTTCGGCCACTACTTCTATTCTTTTTGGCATACTTTTAATAAGAGCCTGGCAGGTCTCTACTGGTGTCTCATACCACAGTTTTTGGACACCTTCCCAAAAGATTTGTTTATTTGAAAATGATTGCTTTGCCAATTTCTTTTTTAAGTCTCCCAACAAGTTTTCAATGGGTTTAAGGTCGGGGGATTGGCTTGGCCACTTCAGAACGTCAACTTTTTGGTCCTCGAAAAATTTAGATAACTGCCTTGATGTGTTTTTAGGATCATTATCTTGCTGAAATACCCAACGAAATGGCATATTTTCCTCAGCATATGGTACCATAACTGTTTCCAATATGGATTTTTACTCTTCAGCATTCATTTTGTTCGTAGTCTGATATATTGGACCTACGCCGTACCAGGAGAAGCAACCCCATACCATTATATTGCCACCTCCATTTTTGACTGTTTCTTTTGTAAACCGTGGATGGAATTCCTTTCCATTAGGGCGTCGAACATTCCTTTCACAGTCATTCCCAAACATTTCTTCATTTTTTCTCCCCGGTGCATCCTACCCAGTCTTTGTGGTCCCTTGCAAAAGTTTGCCTCATGGTGATATTTTTTTTGCGCATAAGTGGGAGTTTTCTGGCAATTCTTGCTGGTAGTTTGCCATCTTGTAGTCGTCTTCGGATAGTTGGAGCACTAACTGAATTCCCAATTTATGTTTACCTATTAATATGATCAGGTGTGTATACCTCAAGTATAGAGGGTGATCCATCTAGTGTTTGGAAATTGAACTTTTCATAATTTGACTTTAAAAACGTCAAAAGTCATTCGGAAAGCGACTAATATTAAGTAAAAAATTTGACATTTACGAAATGGGTCTCTATTCGCTTGAAGATAGTTGGGAAATATTAAAAACATATTTCCAAAGTGCCGGGTCCTCGACTCAAATTGTGCGGAATTTGGAAAAAAAAATTCACAAAAAAAAACTAGATTTGTGGATCAATTCGTGAAGCGAGTTTGTTAAACTGGAATGTTGGTGGATAAACCAACCCGTGTACCTTCTCGTCCGGTGCGCTCGACCGAAAACATTGCCAAGTCAACCGTGGCGGAAAATTGACCGAAATTGTTCTTCATAAATTAATGACATGAACCAACC
This sequence comes from Lordiphosa stackelbergi, assembly GCA_018904235.1. Lineage (NCBI taxonomy): Eukaryota > Metazoa > Arthropoda > Insecta > Diptera > Drosophilidae > Lordiphosa > Lordiphosa stackelbergi. Next base: position 18,546 of record JAEIFU010001960.1, read on the forward strand.
TTTACAATAACTGTTCAACCTTTGAAAAATATCGAGCTGTTTTTTTATAGCAGAATTAAATTCCCATTTTTAAATGGACCAACCTGTACTATATAAACCTCAGTTTGGGACTTGCTCCATACAACCAACCAGTACAGGCAAATACTGGTTTGGCGTTTGCAGAAACTTTGGCTGTAGTGGATCTTTCAGAACTAATGGCGAAAAACTCGAACCTACTGGATTTAATATGGCAGAATATACCAACAAAGGTAGAATAGGGGCACTTAGAAAAGGTGTACAACGGAGGGTTAAAGCAAATCGCGTGTGGCCCAGCGGTTAGTTTGCTGGACTGCCGGGCGGGAGGTCGTGGGTTCGATCCCGCCTCGGAATATCAAATAAAAAAAACATTTTCTTTCTTTAGAAACTAGCTGTTACACATCCGGTCACCTTCACCAGCTATTGGCGCCAGCTGTGAAGTAAATAGCCATAAAAAGCAAATTCTCAAACATTGCCGATCGAATTTAGCGTTTAACTGTAGGTCCTTTTCTCTTGTCAGTCAAACCACTGAATATAATAAATTAGATTACGATCCTTATATCGAGGCTAAGCTTATTGGCAGAGACAAAAAAACTGCTTTGCGAAAATCAATCAGGATTTCGCAAAGGGTACTCAACTGCAGAATGTTTATTCGTACTCACAACAGGGGCGAAGGTTTTTCTGGAAGGAAAAAGAAAACTACATCTGTTCTTCATAGACTTCAATGCGGCTTTTGATACCGTCAACAGAAAAAGTCTCCTGTATAAATTGGGCAACATTAGGATAGCCAAAAAAATGCTTAATATGCTGAAAAGCCCATACTCTGACAGTAAAACAGCAGTGTGGGGTGGCAGTACTCTGCCTCAATGGTTTAATACGAGTCTTGGAGTTAAGCAAGGGTGTTTTCTTAGTCCTTTGCTTTTCGCACTCTTTGTAAATGATATTGCAGAAGATCTTCCTGGTGGTGTGATTGCGGATGATATGGTCCTATTCGCAGACAGCCCAGAATTGCTTCAGTCGAATAGACGCAACATATATATATTGCCAAAAATGGGATCTCAAGATTAATAGTACAAAGTCCAATGTAATGGTAGTTAGATCGGACAAGGGACAACTGGCGGACGAGGAACATTGTAGCCTCGACAGAACTCCTCTCGACCGAGTTACGGAATACAGATATGCGAGCATAAGAGTCACGCATAACATGTCACTTCACAAGCACCTACAGCAAAAGTTGTGAGATTCAAAAGCCGCTATAAACAGGACGTGAAAAACGCTTTTTAGCAAGAAAAATGTAATCGCATGTACAATATACAGAATGTTTCTAGCCGCGGTAAGATCCATAATGTGCCACGGAGCAGAAGCTTTTTAAACAATTTGCTACTGTGCAGTAAGTCAAAATGTTATTTTGGTGCGGCGTTTCATGTTATTTCCATAATTTGATGGGTTCTTGGAAAAATTGCATATAAAACTTGTGCATATTCCAATTTTTGTCAGCAATTCACCTGTATGTAAGGTTCCCTCTTTATAAGCCATTATTTTGCCTTTTCCTACACCAGTTAGAGCTTTACAGCCCACAATAGTATTTTTTATACCCTTACATTAAAATTATCCGGATGTTTGTAACGTCTACGTAGTCCTTCTATGGAAGGAAGCATCTCCGGCCACATAAAGTATATATATTCTTAATCAGCGTGACGAGCTGAATTGATATAGCCATGTCCGTCCGTCCGTCCGTCTGTCTGTCCGTCTGTTTCTATCTCCTCCGTCAGTTTTAAAGCTATCGTAACCAAACTTTGCACGAAGTTTTTTGGTACAAATACGCTGCACATTTGTCGGAACCGGTCGGATCGGATGACAATAGCACATAGCTGCCATGGAAAAGATCGGTAGAAAAATAGTTCTAGTGAGAAAACCTTTTTTGTTTTCAATGGTAGCGTCTTTATACTTTCCAGTTACGAATATTATCTGTTTCAACATAACTCTGGAGAGTTTGGTCAAAATCAGATAAATATATCGTATAACTGCCATATGAAAAACTGGCTGGCGTATATCATGTTCCAAGGGTATATACGCAAACCAGTCTCTCAGTCTTAAAGCTATCGAGCTGAAACTTTGCACAGAGACTTCTTTTTAATGCACACTGATAATATGACGGAACCGACCGGATCGGATGACTATATCTTAAAGCTGCCGGAGGAATTATCGGTCGAAAAGTGAGTCTTAGCGGGAAAAACTTTTTAGTTTTTAATTTTAACGTCTTCCTACTCATCGATTATTAATATTTTATGCTTTTGCACACATTTGCAAATTGTGGTCAAAATCAGACGACTTCATCTTGTAGCTGCCAAAGGAACCTTCGTCCGCAAAATGGGTTTAGTTAGAAAAATTGTTGATTTTATTGCTAGAGTTCTTAAACTCTAATATTTCAAAACATATGCAAGGGCATAAAAAATTCGCCGCAAACGAAGTTAGCTTGGCCTTCTCGTTCGTATTTGATTAAAAATTTTATTAGGGTCTTATAAACATTCTGTGAAACCTTCAAGCAGATCCGAAAATAGATTTTACAGAAATAATTAAAAACAATATTTTTTCCCCGACTCTCTTATATGAAAATTTTTTTTTATCGAGCCTCGTATTTTAAAAAATTCCACGTTTTTGTTATTTTAAGTTAAAAAACTTTATAATAAGTTACCAAATCATAGCAATTTTCCCAAAATATTTTGAAAAAAAAATTTTCTTGGAAATTTTTGGAGATTTTATTTTTACCATTTCTTGTCGCCCTTTCAACTATCTACTCTTGAGAACTATTTGACCGATTTTGAAAATTTTTTTTTTTTTAAGGCTTGGGTGTTAGCTCCATGCACCAAATTAAAGTTTGAAATCTATCAAAAATAATTTTCATATACTCACCATTCTGTGAACTAAACTCTTTTTGATCGGTGAAAAATAACGGAGCTAGGCCCAATAGAGAGGCAAAAAAAAAATAGATTTTCGAAGTTTTAACTTTGAAACCCCTTAACTCCGGCATTTATTGACCGATCCAAAATATCCTAGTTCACACCAGAATTACATCAGTTCTGAACAAAGCCCCGTCTTCGTTTTCACATTCAGATAATCCGTTCGCAAAAAATTTTTGCAACCATGGACCTATGTTATAAATTGTTGGCCAACTTTAAACAGGTATACAAAAACAACCGCAGGAACAACAACAACAACAAAAATTTTTAAATTTAATTTCACCGATTTCCTATCGAATAAAAAATACCGCTTGTTAATATCGCTTATAGTTTTTGTGTAAATTTATTTTTTTGTAAACCTTTAAAAAATGACACTTAAAGGTAAACAGTACCCTTAAGGCCCATACGGACATCCGAAGTACGTAATTTAGCTAACTTCCCCCTATGTTTCGTCACCGTGGAACGAAAAAGCAGTGTTACCAGACTTTAAAAAAATACGCCAAAAATTTCAGTATTTGGTGTTTTTATTTTGGTTGGCGGTAGGTCACACTGCTCGATCATCTGTATTTTGTTTTGATGTCAAGTTGATTTTTTGGAGAAGCTCGGCCACTTCTCGTCAAGCCTTGTTCACAATATTTAAGTCCGAATGCTTCGGGTGGAAAAGATCACAAATGACATTCCGCTCTTTCACCGCCAAAATTAAAGACATTTTTTCGTTATTGAAAAATAATTAAAACAACAATTATTTCGCTCTTGTTTTTCTGACATGTTTATCATATTTATTTTTTCAAATCACTTTAGCTAAAAGCATAATAAGGCCCACAGCCATTTTACATAGTCTCCACAAATGTGCTGTTAAGTTCAACATTGCCTGTTAAGTGTAACATTCAACTTCGCACCTCCGTACATGCAACGAGAGCGTAAGTTAAAGTCGGCTCTAACCGACTTCGATATATCCGTTACTCATGAAAAAACATGTTTAACAGTGTTCCTGCGTTCCTTAGTGTGACCATCCGAAAAGTATGCAACATTATTTTTAGGGTGGGTGGGGTGGTAGCGGGGGGGCTTGGTTCACTTTTTTGCTCATAACTTGAGAACCGTTCATCTGATATTTATCATTTGGATTCATTTTACTAATTACTAACAGGGATGCAAACCGGTTCTGAACCGAACCGCTTTTGAACCGAACTGAACCGCTATTTTCGCTTGTGAACCGAACCGTAAACCGAACCGGTGTGTTTTCAAAAATGCTGAACCGAACCAAAAACCGAAAAATAAAATGGTTCGGTTCACTTTAGCTATGTATTGAGTTACTGGCGAATAGTGAGCAAAATTAGCAATTAGCTTTAAAATATTACGAAAATACTTGGAAAAGCAGAGTTGTTGTAAAAAAGCTAAGAACATCAACCGTATTAAATTTGCTTTCTGTCTGTCCGTCTGTATGAACAAACAGATCTCAGAGATGGTAAGATATAGAGGTTTGACATATAATATATGGGACAAATGCTTCTTATAGCTGCAGGCAGATCATTTTTATTTTCAATTTTGGCCACGCCCCCTCCCGCCCCCGGAATTTGGAAAAGACGTCATATCTCCCACAGTTTTGTAGACAGATGATTCGTACCTTCTAGACATAGTTAGTCATTAGTAATATGTATATATTTGCCGAAGAAAAGATAAAGATCGGATAAGCGGTTCTTAAGTTATGATCAAATAAGTGAATTACCCCGCCACCCCCCTCCCACCCTCTCACAACAAACGCACAATCTTAGAGAGAGAGAGGGGGGGGGAGAGAGAGAAACTTAGAGATGAGCGCAGCAGCAGCACTGCATTTAGCTCCTACTCTAGGTACAGAGTATAAATATAGTCGGGCTTGACCGACTTTCTCACTTGTTAAATATTGGAATATTTATCAGCAAAGTCAACTTAAGCATAGCTCGAAGAGTTTTAGCAGTTCCACCCATACAAGTTTCAGTAGAATGAACATTTTCCAGATTGGAGTTTGGGAGTTTGGAGATATATTATTATTAAGTCTTAACTAAAATTCCATCATATTGAAGTTAATTTAATTTAAGTCATTTAAAATCTATATTATTCCCTGTTGTTTTAAAAACCACATAAACAAGAATAATAAAACTAATCGAATGGAAATGTCAACTTTTGAGTTTATTAAAAATGAAATCGAAGTAGATTGTTTTAGTAGAATTGTTTAAGTTTATATATGAAGTGCCAAATATGTCAGAGATTACTAGTTCAGGTCAAAAGAAAATTGTACTTTTTTGACGATTTTGATTCGCTTGGCTTTCACTAGTCGATCTCAAACCGTCAAAGTTTCTAAACGATATCAAGTGACCATAGAGTGAAAGTGAAAGTCACTTGATATGTAAATGTGTAGGATTTCAAAACGAAATGAGATCGGTTATACGGAAATTGTCGTCGAAATTTTGAACATACCCGATTAACTGAAAACCTAAGTCTTTGTTAATAAATAATATGAATAATTGTATCAAAAATATGATTCATTAGTTAATTAAATGAATAAAGAGCGAACCGAACCGAACCGAACCATAACCGCGGTTCAGTAAGCCCCAAAAACCATGCAATGAACCGAACCGGCGGTTCAAAAACTGTGTGAACCATCGAACCAAACCAGTCCTTATTTCCGAGTGGTTTGCATCCCTGATTACTGACTATCTCTAGAAGGTACGAATCGTCTATCTTTAAAACTGTAGGAGATATAACGTTTTTTCCAAAACTTGATCTGCGTGCAGATAAAAGAAGCATTTGTCCCATACATGTCAAACCTCTATCTCTTACCATCTCTGAGATCTAGGTGTTCATACAGACAGACGGACAGACGGACGGACGGACAGACGGACAAGGCTAAATCGACTCAGCTGTTGATGCTGATCAAGAATATATATACTTTATATGGTTGGAAATGATTCCTTCTGCCTGTTACATACATTTGCACGACTTTAGTATACCCTTTTTACTCTACGAGTAACGGGTATAAAAAGTTCAAGAGGCGAAGTAGTAAATTCTGCTTCTTCTTCCCTCAATTTTTGTATGAAACTTCTCGTTACTTCTGATGTCCGTCCAAACGCTAATATTTATTGACTTCAATTCCAATAAATAATAGAATTCATTAAAATATTGCACATTATATTTTTTAACAGATGTGCCTCTGATGACCATTAAAAAGTAAATATTCAATCTTATTCTTGGCGAAAACTGCACTTTAAATGTCACCATCTTCCAAAAACTTATATATTTGAAACGAAGTTGTAGATATGTATTAATAGCCCGCGGAGTCAATCATCAGATTAAGAAGTTGTTTTTGAAGAAAAAATATGCGTTCAATTACCTTACAAGAAAATTTGTCCGGTTTAAAGTCCACAAAGCAAAAGATATATCCATTTTTCTAAAATTACCTTATGCTTGTTTCTGTTCCGTAACTGTTAACCGGTTATGATAATAAAGGTAAAGACGGTGACATACGAAAATTCTTTTCGGTAACGGTTACTGGTTGGTTTAAAGTTAATGACGGTTAAAGGTTTAATCGTTTAATCTCTGCTTATATTGCACAAATAAATAAACAATTTTTTTCGAAAATTGTTTTCTTGTGAGCCCATAGCCCCTCCCCATAGTCTTTTTAGTTTTTAGCAATTATCACTCGCTGCAGGAAAGTTGACTCTTTATTTTTACTAACCATTTGTTAGTATTAGCATACTTTACAATCAAATCAGCATTTATCTGTAAACTAACAAATTTAACTTTTTGTATACTTTAGAAAATGGGGTTAACGGCCTAAAAATGGAAAATTTCCTGTAGAACGATTTCATTTCCCAACTTCTATAGAAAGATTTGTATATTTTGACAAATAAACGATCAGTTTTGTAGATAGGTGGTTCGTACTAGAGACCTGCGAGAGTGATTCCGGCATCATTTGATTACAGGTAAAAGTAATCATTATAACGATGGCACTATACTTGTGTGTAATCATGTAATCGATTTTACGGTGCCGAGAAGTAATTGTGCCATAGTATGATTATAATCGTAGAACCGTAAAAAATAACATAAAATTTAAAATACTAGCAGGCAAAGTTATCTTTGCTTTCTCGCTTTGGTTTTCAATGAGAGCGTCTTTAGCGATCATTTTAAGCCATATTATAATTGCTTTCCAAAATTTTCTTTGAAGCACTATCTGCCTCATTCTTCTTCTTCTCTTTTTTTTGGCCATCACAACCGTTTGACGGTCTGGGCCTCTGCGCTTATCGCTCTCCAGTCGCTTCTGTTCCGTGCGAGCTGGCATCAGTTGGTCACACGAAGCTTGGCAATGTCTGCACGCACCTGGTCGTCCCATCTTAGTGGAGGTCTCCCCTGTTTGCCTCTTCCTCCATAGTCAGCCGCGTTCAATTTATACGCTCTCTTTACTGGAGCTTCTTCGTCCATCCTGGTGACATGTCCTAACCAGCGCAACCGCTGTTGCTTTATACGCTTGACCAAACAGGTGTCCCTATCATCTATCTGCCTCATAAACTAACAAATAACAGAGAAGTTTCTAAGTTTATCTGACAGCTAGCAGCTATTTAGGTGATGAGAAATCGGCCCCTAACAGAGTTAAATTAAAATAGATTAGTTTAGTGTCGCCCTAAAGAGGAAACATTTCATTGGAAATTTTAATAATTACGTAATAATTGAAAGGTGTTTGGCTATTTAGTGCCTAATAAATATTTCCGCACTTTCGACCATACAGGCAGCTCCCAATTCTACCCAATCTACCCTCGTTTCCAATCCGAGCCCGTCGAAGTCACTTTGTCAATTGCTGATGCTAATCTTCCTGTGGGTTGACACTTAAATATCTCAAAATATTTGCCTGGTGAGAACCAAGAGTTTACTTTCCAAATTTAGTTTCTGTAATCGAGATGCGAAATGACTTACGTAGATAAGGCAAACAATAGCAGCAACAACAACGACGGAGTCAAATCCGTTTTCAGTTATTGCCAATAGCATGAAAAATTAAGCTGGTTTTAAGCGTGCCCCAGAGACAAGTTTCCCCCACATCTTTAGTGTGCATACATCTCCGCATTGTTGTTGTTTTGATGTTGTTAGACAATAGTGCGAAGATTTACATACAACCAAGCCCCGCTCCCGGCACGTGTGCCCCGCTACGTAATAAGCATGAGACTTTGGGACTACCAACTACGCGTACAACAAAGTTGAAGTGGCAAACAAACAATAAAGCTCAGCTAAAGTCAAGGCGCTGCAAACTATGCCATGCCAAATCAGACCCCAGAGTGCAACGCGCAAGCAAATTACATTTGCAGGGGGCGAGCAACTTCCACTTGACGTCATTTATTCCCGCATATGTAGCAGAACTATGATATGACACAGCTGTGACGGATCTAATGACATAAGTGAAGAGATGTTGCATCAACATCCAGTGGATTAGGGGAAGGATGGGGGAATGACGCAGCAAATAAATATTTACACAACGCACTTGGGCCAACAGTAGTCAGCGCAAACAAACAAACAGAAACTGCGATAGATGTAGTTAAATAGCTCAAGTTTTGGGTGAGCATACTTGCCAAGGCACTGAGCGTTTTGCGCCAAGTGTTGACGCAGCAAAGTTAATGAGTTGCCTGCCATTCATATGTGTATTTGGATGAAATTGCGATGGCCCAGCCAGTCTCAGACAGAGAAGGTAACTAAAGGCCAAGATGAGCTGGATTAATGCGACATAAAATAAATTGGCACAAATTACTTTTCCAACTAATTAACTCTCAAACGGAAGGAGTTATAAAATGATAAGTGAAATAATCTTCGAATAATATAAACGAGAAAGCAATGCTAACACGACGCGGAGCCGAAGTTTTGATACAATAGAAATAGCTCGGAAATAGATGAGAAGTGGGAGGTAAGTGGAAGGGATGTGGATGGTATGTGGGTGGGATGTGGGTGGGAAGTGGGTTGGACAAGGGTGGGTGGAAATTGGTAAGGATGGGGGTGGGAAGTGGGTGAGATGTGGGTGGGAAGTGGGTTGGAAGTGGGTTGGACAGGGGTGGGAAGTGGGCTTAAATTGGTTGGGATGAGGGTGGGAAGTGGTTGTTAAGTGGGTGGGAAGCGGGTGCCAAGTGGGTGGGATGTTTTTAGGAAGTGGGTGGGACAGGCAAATTAGTGACTTGTTCATTTCAAGCCGTATGTATGTAAGATTTGATTACTTGGCTTTACGAGGGACACAATGCCCTGCAAATGGCCTATGCCCTGCAAAATAAGCATACAAAAACTGCCCCCACTCGTATCAACACAAAATTTTATATATGTGATTACCATCAATAAGAAACTCATTCTCCGAAAAGTGTAGTTTTCTAGTCGCCGTTGGAGAAGAGTTCTGAGGACGGAAAAATAAATCAAAAAACTAGTTTATCTTAAGAAACAAAATCTAACAAAAGTATGCAACAGGGGAAGGAATAATTTCCGACCTTATAAAGTGTATATTCTTAATCAGCATAAACAGCCAATTTGAAAAAAGTCATATCTCCCATTGTTTTTTCAATAGATGGTTGGAATCATGAACGTGTATTTAGGAATCAGTATTATACTTCGATTTGCCGAAAAAAATATAAACGTCGGATGAACGATAGACGATTTATAAGGAAAGCAAACTATTATGATGGGTAGCACTGGCCGCATTGGCGATAGGCAGCACTTCACACTCTTTATGGCATTTTTGCCACATTGTGTGGGTTCAAACTTATATTGATCACTGATCAATGATCAGACATGCGCAAGCTTTGGGGGTCGGGCTTGACCGACTTTCTTTCTTGTTTAAGCTTAGTATACACTTCCACCAAAGAACTGCCAAAACAAAAATACGAAAAGTGTTGTTTAGGGACAGTGCGACCAGATTGTAAGATGTATGCATGTAATATGGTTACATTGCCTAGAGAGTTGTTTTTATCTTAATTTTGAATTATAAGTTTCACAATCAATAAATACAAATGATTAACATGCGTTCTTCATGGCCCACCCCTTTCTACGGGGCCTGATGAGCAGATATATCACTTTAGTAATGATTATATATATAATTACTACCCAGTATAAATTTGCCTCAAGTCTCAAGGTGTTTTGTAGCTTGCTTTGAAAATTGCGCTCAATCATTGATGGGAAAATTATTCAAATTTCATCCGATTACGCATATTTGTGTATCGACAATGTGCGATACCTCTTAAAATAATTAAAATTAATTATTCAGGGAGCTATCGATAGAATCACGATCGAACTCGAACAAGTATCAACCCAGGTAAAAAATGGTTCAGAGACATATCTCAGAAGTTATTTAAGCTATGATCTTGAAATTTAGACTCTTTCTTTGTGTGGACTCAAATGTTAATATCAACGGGCTTTGATATAAACGCTCTCTTAAGAAACATATTTATTCAATGCAAAGGACCCCGGTAACGCCTGGAATACAATTAGTATGCTAATGTATATATGAGGGTTTTGTTAATTAACACAAGGGAAGTCTATTGAGCATTATAGCCTTGCGAGAGAGAATTATAGTTTTGCCCAGAAGTTTGCAAACTATTGAAATAAAGCTATTAGAGCTGAATCTTTGCACAGAGTCTTCTTCTTAGGAAAATCAGTCGAAAAATGGGTCTTAGTAAAAAAACTTTTTTGATTTTTAATGTTAACGTCTCTAAAAACTTTGCGATTATTAATATTAAATGCTTTCACACTGATTTGCGAATTTTTGACTATATGTTATGTTATATAGCAGCTATATATATAGGACTATATCTTATAGCTGCTATGGGAACCATCGGTCGGAAAATGGGCTTTCTTTAGAAAAATGTTTGATTTTAGTGCTAGCATTCTTAAACTCTGATATTTCAAACCATTTGCAAGGGTATGCATATGTGTTGCATGTGTATGCATTTGTGTTCTGCACCCATGGGCGATGACTGGCTTCAAAGCGTCTTTCCATTTTGCAAAGGTAAATCTTTAAATTAAAGTTGTCTGTGAATTGTTGGATGTGCAATTACCTAACTTATGCATTTAGTTATTTTAGGACCTTTAATTTGTTACAATTTGTCGCCAGCAGGAGTCAAGAAGTGGACAAAAAAAAAACGCTTTCAAAAAAACAATGAGAAAGCTGCGAGAGAGAAAAATTCCATTTTGAGTTGTCTGTGTCGTGTTTTGTGCTTTGTTGTGTTGCATATGTAAAAGCCAAAAGTGTGCAACTAAAGTGCCACATGGACTGTTGGCGCCATAAAACTGTTAAAGTTTTAATGACGAAACGCGCTGGCAGCAGCCTCAAGTGAGCCCTGCGACAGTTAGAATGACATTAACAATAGTTGGCAATGCGGCAAAAGCAATTTTGTGCAATGACATAAAAGGCCACGGCAACGAAGAGAGGGCTGAGGAGTGTGCACTGTCAACTGTTAAATGTCATGTGGTTGACTGATATTTTTTCTCATTTGTCCTCAGTCTTTGCAATTTCAACATGTCTCCTCTTTTCTAACGCTCCAGCTCTTGCCTAATTGCTGACGACCGTTGGCTTTGGCTGTTGCAAGTTGCAATTAAGCAGCGACACGTTCAGCTCCTGCTCCTGCTCACGCAGTTGTAATAAACATGCGGAGTACTCAGCATATAAATTTCCGTTTTGCTGCTGTAATTGAAGTCGAACCCGTAAAATGCTTAAACATGAAATCAACTGCAATGCCAGAACGATTTCTTCTAATTTGCTGATGTGCATACTGATTAGAGGGGGGAGAGGGGCTCTGTGGTTTGTCTGCTGCTATTACCTTTGTTCTTCTTATGGTAAATCAATTTAAAACCAATTTTCGTTGCCTGCACTTTACAATGAGTGAAACGCGAGCGAAGGCCAGACAGACAAGGTGGGTTTTGGAAAGGCGAGAGTCCTTGTGGCTGTTCCGCAAATGAGAAAGTAGAAGGGAGCTGGGACTTTGTTACTGCTGCGTATTAAATATTCATTACTCTAAGCTACTTCTCTGTGGCACAGGCAAGCTCTCAAGACTGCAGTTGTTGTCGTGCTCGGTTGGGGTTTCGACAGTCACCACACACCCCTACCTCCTGCGGAAGGTAGAAAGCTGTTTTTAAAGACATCGAATTCCAATTTCCTTTTGCCAGGATACACGTTTTGCCATTTTGCCGAACGTGAGGCGAATTCACACACACACACATGTGCAACAAGAAACGAAGCGGCAAAGGAATGCTGCCTCAAACTTCAACCTTTGCCCAGTGCGGCATGTAAAATGCTTTGGTCTCTCTTGTATACACGCGGGCGAAAACGCCTTGCTTGTTGCCTCAGCTTCGACAACGGCAATTAATAAGAGCAAACTAATCGAATTTATGCTGCGGCCCCATATTTCTTGCCTTTATTTTATTACATTTTTCATTCCAACTGCTGACGCAAATGCCCAGACATTTGTTTTAAGATTGCAGCACACACAGGAGCACAGGTGAGCCAGGAAAAAATGGATTTCGAAATTTTTGACAGGCAGACAGCTCTGCTTTCCTCCCGAGGCTTGAGTTGGGTCGTTTTATTTTTAGCCTCGGATCATTTGCATACGTAAGAAACCGACGTTTTTAGCGAATCAAACTAATTAAAATTTCTTGCTCGTCAAATGAAATGAAAACACTAAAATGAGTGCCCCAAGCAGCAGCAGCTGCAGCTGTCAACGATTGTTTTAAGTTCTGAAGCGGCTGCCGGCTGAGATTGAGCAATATAAACAAAAGCCCAGACGAGTTGTCCACCACAGTGCGCATACACAATGTTAATTTGTTGCAAGTTCTTATCTCTGGCAAAAGGTAGAGCATACGCCTGGTTGCACCTAAAACAACCACAGCAACCACGGCAAATGCTATATTTACTAACTATAAAAGATAAGCTGACCAAAATTAACAAAACACATGGGTAAAACTGTTGCTAAAATTACTCACACGCTCAGTTGGGTTTTCGAGTTGATTTGTTTGTGTTTGCCCAGAACTGCAACCCAGTGTTGCATTTTAAGTACATAATCTGACTCTGCTCAAGAAATAGGAAGATAAAGATGAAGATAATGCACAATATTTACACCTATTCTCCTCACGCAGATGAAGTTTGCTTCCAAATATTAATGGTTAAATAACATTTAAATTAAAAATTTGCCAGCTAACAATTATTGATTTGTTTTGAGCTAAATCTAATATTATTCAGCATCACCGCCCTGGCACTAGAGCATTTTCTTCTCGCTTAATATTAGGAAATCATTGTAATTGGCCATAGCTGCACTGCTATTATTTCATTGACTAACGTGAATATGGATTGCTTTCTATCTTCAAGTAAGAAAGGCCCTATTCTTAATATCGCTAAAAATGTTAAAAACATTATTTGGGGAACGAAATAAGCAAATAAAAAGGATGACAAGCAAATTTTATTAATAATACTTTATCAGTGCCTCAGGTGAAGTTTAATATTTAAGCTCTAGTAAAGACCCGAGAGTCTTATCGAAGGGGTGGTGGACAGTTTATTTGAAAGTTAAGAAATAGTACTTGATAGTCAATACAAAAGAATAAGTTCCCAACAAAACGCGCCAAGGGCATTTCAACAATTTTTCAAAACAGGATGGTGTTCTGCCTACAAAAATCATTAAGAATCAACACATTCCCTTTAATTAACTGGAAAAAGTTCTAATTTGTTTGGCCTTGTAATTAATTTATTATCGTAAAGTAATATTTCTTAACGTCTTTAAATTCTTCTTCTGCAGCCTCGCTGTGCATACTGCTATCAGCTAGGTCAGGGCACTCGATTACAGCGCTCTTACCGGCTCTCCAGAGTACCGTGCGCTAAACACGAAAAAGTTTACTGAGACTTTTTTGCAAACCTTTATTTTGATATATGTAGGTCCTCTAGTCATAGATCTTCTGGACCTAATGCGGGCGTATGTAGCCGGGAAGCTGATCGGTTCAACTTGGCGAACCCAGAGTGATCCTGGCTTAGTGCGTCTCAAGTCGACTCACACCTCCACGTAGTGACCTACGGAAACAGAGCGATGCAACCGCAACGCTGCTGACTAAAGCGGTGACCCGCCCTTCCCTACAGGGTATAATATATAGGGTTAGTGCGTCGGGTTTGGTACCCCCCTGACCCCTCTGACGACGACCCACGCAAACATTTTAAGGACCACGACTTGAGGATATGAACCTGGAATGTCCACACCCTCAACAGATATGATGCTGATATCGCTTTGGTGAATGTCCTCAAGAAATATTCATCGGACGTTACCGCACTTCAAGAATTTCCATGGATTCGACATGGGAGCAGGATAATAACGCCCCCAAAAGAGAAAACATAACAGAAAACACCACCCCCCGGGAGATCCACTACAGCGGTCATACTTCAAAGCACGAGTTTGGGTGCGGTTTTGCAGTGACTGATATACTGCTCCACTCTGTCATCAGCTTCACACCAGTTGACAGGCGGCTAGCGCCCAAAATATTTTAATATTAGTATTATCTGTGCAGAAGACACGAAAAATCCGATAAAAGACGAATTCTATGAGCGCCTGGACTATACGAGCGCTGCCTCGATCAGGACATAAAGATCGTGCTACGCGATTTTAACGCGAAAATCGGGAGAGAATGAGTTTTTGGTTCGATAGTCGGATGATTTAGCTTTCATGAAACAACCTCCGGTAACGGAGAGATCTTAGCCTCTCTCCGTTACCGGAGGTTGCTGCGGGCCGGAACATGGTCATAAGTAGTACCAGATTTGAACACCTCGACATCTATAAGGCGACCTGGAAATCGCGTAATCAACGAACACGAAATCAGATTGATCACGTTGTGATAGACGGAAGGCACTCATCGAGTGTACTAGACGTGCGTGCGATTCGAGGAGCCAACATAGACTCGGATCACTGCCTGGTTGCAGCCAAGGTACGCACGCGGCTCAGTGTGGCACATGCCTTACGCTCTAGCACACATCGAAAGCAAAACGGCGAGAAGCTGCAATCACAAGGGACCTCTGAAGCCTACAAAGCCAAACTCGCCCAACTGCTCAGGGAAACCTCCAATCTTCTTCCGATATATGCGAACAGTGGAATCGTATATCACACTCCATGAGTACGGCTGCTTAGGAGATAACCCGATACTCCGGAGCCCCTTGAAGTCGGACTTGGTACGATGAGGAGTGCCGACTTGCTACTGCAGAGAAAGACGCAGCCTACAGGAGAACTCTGCAGTCGGGAGCAACGCGGACTGTTAAGGAGAATATTTTGAGAAAGGAAGGGGGGGAGAGCCTCTTTAAATTATGAAAGTCGATCCCCCCAATAATAATTTAATACTTTTTTTTTTTTTTTTATTTTGTTTTTTTCTTCCTCCCCTCTCTCTTTTTCTCTCCCTTTTTTTTTTTTTTCTCTTTTCCTTTCTCTCCAACTTTTTTTTTTTTTTTTTTTTTTTTTTGGTGGTTGTTTTTTTGATTTTTTTTTTTTATTTTTTTTTTTTAATTTTATTATTTTTTGTTTATATATATTTTTGTGTTTTAAAAAATTTTTTTGTGTAACGGCATTTTTGAAAGCTTATGGAGTAAAGTATTTTTTGAGATTTTTTTCAGATTTTTCCGAAAGATCAGAGGTCGCACAAGATTTTCCCCAAAAATTGGGTTTTCCGTATTGATTTCGATTTTTACTTACAACATGGTAAATAACCACAATTTTCTTAATTTTAAAATCAACATTTTAAAGAAAAATGTCCCAATTTTACTTTTATGAGCATAAACCATGAGTTTTGGCTTTGCATTTGCTTGTTTAGGTACCATATATTACATTTTTTCGTAAATTTTTCATAAATTTTGTAAAAAACGCATTATAACTTTTAAAATTTCTATGAAAATTGAAAAAACTAATGATGCAGTTAAAAAGATGGTTAAATTTGTAAAAAACTGAAACTAAGAAATTCAAATTTGCTCTTACCGTTCCAGAGTTATACTCTTTTAAAGCTTTGTACCCATTTCCATGTAACTAATAATATTAAAAGATGTTTGCAAGTTTTGCACCGGATTTGCTTTAAACATTGAATTATGATTTCGAACTGTGTTTTCATATTTACCACGGATGCTTTGCTTCGCGTTTCATAGGAAATTTTGTATTAGCAATTCCATTTGAACAACATTTACCATTTGGGTATTACAAGCTACCGAAAAATTATACAATAAATCGTATGAGTAAAATTCGTCATTGCCACCAAGAAAAAGTAAAATTTTAATCAAAATTGTCTTTGATGGACAAACCGTGGTACGCTAAAATGCCCTGAACTAAAGTATTTTAATGATATGATCTTTTTTCTGCTCCTTATAAAGCACTTTACTAATAAAATTTATTTCTTAATTTTGGTGAAGCTTGTTTTACCCTAAATGGTCAATGTTGTTCTAAGGCAATTGCTAGTACAAAATTGTCTATAAGTCGCGAACCAAGTCTTTGTTGGCAAAACTGAAAACGCAGATGTGTATATTATTAGATCTGGTTTATGGCCTATATGAATTGATTTGTGGGTGAGTCTAAGAATGGTACTCAAACTCGCGGGTTTTTGGCTGTCGAGTACCATTTCTTTTGGTTATGCAATAGCCCAATATATCATCACAAAAAACCGATTTTAATGAAAATCTACCGTGCGCTTTTAAAGTTATAAGTTTAAAGTTATTTTCGTTTTATATTCAAAAATTAATGTTTACCTTCTTCGGGAGGTACCATAATCTATTGCACGATTGAAGTGAATTTTTTATTTTGCGTTACCAATGACCCTGTCCACATTTGCTGAGTTTTAGAGAATTTTATCTTAAACCATTTAAATCTAAGTTAAATTGTTGTCGTTGTGTATGCAAGTACAAAAGTACCCGTAAAACGCGAACCGAAGCTTCATTTGAAAAACTGGGTATGAGGTTATGAGTACAGAGGTCCCTTTTGTCATAATTAAAGGGTCGAAATATCATAATTCAAAGTTTAAAGCAAATTCGATGCAAAACTGGCAAACATCTTTTAATATTATTAGTTTCATGAAATGGGTACAAAGCTTTAAAAGAGTACAACTCTGGAACGGTAAGAGCAAATTTAAATTTCTTAGTTTCAGTTTTTAAAAATTCAACCATCTTTTTAACTGCAGCATTAGTTTTTCAATTTTCATAGAAATTTAAAAAGTTATAATGCGTATTTTACAAAATTTATGAAAAATTTACGAAAAAATGTAATATATGCACCTAAACAAGCAAATGCAAAGCCAAAACTCATGGATTGTGCTCATAAAAGTAAAATTGGGACATTTTTCTTTAAAATGTTGATTTTAAAACTAAAAAAATTGTGGGTATATACCATGTTATAAATAAAAATCGAAATCAATACGGAAAACCCTAATTTTTTGGGGAAAACTCGATTTGTGCGCCCCTAAACGTCTTTCGAAAAATCTGAAAAAATCTTAAAAAATACTTTACTCCATAAGTCAGAAATGCTGGTGCACCCCATGAATATATAAAAAAATTTTTCCGAAAACCTAATATAGATATTACTAATGACTAACTATCTCTAGAATCATTTATCTAGAAAACTGTGGGAGATATGACGTTTTTTCAAAATTGCGGGGGCGGGAGGGGGCGTGGCAAGAATTGAAAATACATTTGATCTGCCTGCAAGTATAAGAATTATTTGTCCCATACATGTAAAACCTCCATCTCCTACCACCTATGGATCTGTTTGTTCATACGGACGGACATACAGACGGACACGGCTAAATGGACTCGTCTGTTGATGCTGATCAAGAATATATATGTATACTTTATAGGGTCGGAAATGATTCCTTCTCCCTGTTACATAGTTTTGCACAAACTTAATGTACCTACGGTATAAAGTATAAAAAGTAGGATCAACTCAATTTTTTTTTTAGATCAGGTTATGAATACCCGGGCTTACATTGTTTTTATGACCGCTTGGAGTCGGCCCCGTAAAGATTGTCTTTTTTTTTTTTTTGCAGTGTAGTTTTTATACCCTGTACCCTTTAAAAAGGGTAAAGGGGATCATATTTGCAAATTATGTAAAGGTAAGTAAAAGGGGATGAAACATTTCTAACCCTAAAAAGTATATATATTCTTGATCAGCATCAACAGGCCGAAGGTCGATTTAGACAGTCCAGTCTGTCCGTCTGTCCGTCCGTCCGTCCGTCTGTCCGTCCGTCCGTCTGTCCGTCTGTCCGTCTGTCTGTATGAACGCGTCGATCTCAGAGATGGTAAAGATAGAGGAGTTTGACATATGTGGACAAATGCTTCTTTTATCTGTACGCAGATCAAGTTTATTTCAAATTTTGACCACGCCCCCTCCCGCCCCCGCAATTTGGAAAAAAACGTTATATCTCCCCAGTTTTCAAGATAGAGGATTCGTACTTTTAGAGATAGTTAGTAATTAGCAAAATGAATCGATTTGCCGAAGAAATGATAAAGATCGGATGAACGGTTCTCAAGTTATGAGCAAAAAAGCGAACCAAGCCCAACCGCTACCACCCCCCTCCCACAAAAAAATTTTGCATAATTTTCGGTGGTCCCTGAGCAGGAGCACTGTTAAACTTGATTTTTCATGAGTAACGGGTATATCGACTTAACTTACGCTCTCGTTGTCAATTGTACAGGGTATATTAAAGTCGGGCCTCGACTAACGTCTTACTTGTTTTACTATAACATTTAAAATCGCGATATGGAAAAACAGAAAATATAGTAAATTAGAGGACAGCAATGAAGCCAGCTTTTCGAAAAGTTATGGGCAACTGTGACTTAACTTTTATTAAAGACTTCTTTAAATTTATGGGGTGCATGCCTGCCCTTGTCAGAGGAATTTTTAGAAATTTTTGAAATTTTTTAACTGAACACAATTTATCTGCGTTATTTAAGCTTAAAAAGGTTTTATTATACAAATATTTTAATTTTCATTATTACACTCCAACAATTTGTAGAGAAAATTTAAACTTCTCTACGGTTTTTCGGTAAGGTCATTCAATGCAGTTTACATTTAAACTAATTTGGTTAGAAAAGGTTACTTATTGCGGTCACAGGACCTATTAATGTTATCAAACCTCGTTCAACACACGTTAATGGAAATATCTCGTAGACCTGACGAAAAATGGATTTGAAATATCAAACAGGTTTGCATAAACTTGTACTTTCGGAAACGTCACAGCATTTCCAATTCAATGAATTTAGTAATTAATTTGATCATCGACTTTTTATTTCCACTCCAGTCAGGCAATCCAACAACCAACGAGGTTCAAAAGTCTTTGCGGGGCACAATGCCCGCGTTTTCGAATTTTAATCGTAATGGGTCTTTAAGAACCTTCAGCTTCAACTTTTGATCGAGTGGTGCAACTCACTACACAGAAAATTGCCGGAAAAATTTCAAGCATATGTAGGAATGATTTGATCCCGAGCGTACTCATTGGCCTTGTTTACCAGCATCCATCAAACATTAAAAAAAAATTATTGGCTCATGTTGAACGCTTGGATGAATATGTAAAAATGGTAGCGGAAAACGTTGTTTCGATTTTAATGAAATTCACAAAAATTACAATCATAATTGCGTTTCTTATTCGTTCACCTCAATAGTTAAACTTGGTCCACTGATTTTTATACTGTGTACCGAAGGTACATAGAGTATTTTAGTTTGTGCAAAAGTATGTAACGGGATGTGCAGGAATCATTTCCGACCCAGTATATGTGGGTCATTCTTTTATAAACCGAACAGTTAAAAAAATTTTATTTTCAATTTTAATAAAAAAATCCGAAATTAGATCTCGACATGCCCATCATAACGTAATTTGCGGTTTTGCACAAATTTTTTTTGTTAATTTTATAAACAATTTCAAAAATCGTCAAAAACGGAAAAATGGAAAAAAGGGTTTTTAAAAACACGATATCTCAGGTTTGGTTTATCGGACAGGTTCAAGTTGATACTGGTGAAAAGTATTTTACTGTAGCTACTCAAATAATTGTTTTATAGATTTTTAAATTATTTAATAATATTAAGTAATTGTTGCTAAAAATTATTTATAATTTTTCTCAGTGTTAACCACCATGATATAGCTTCTAAGCATAAACAATTTATTGTCCTAAACGTAACTTAAATTTTGGTGTTTTCAAAAAGATGGAGACTTTTATAGTTTAAAGTTATGAATTTTGAAGTTATAAACAAATAAAAGTTGCCCGTAAAGAATGCGTTGCAACTCAGTCATTTTCAAAGCTCTACGACTGAAACTTGGCGAGTTGGCTTTATATATATCAAGCTTTTCAAAAATGTCAACATCACACAGATCGGACGTCTATATCATATAGCTGCCATAGGAATGCTGAATTTGTTTGTGGTATAAAATACTTTGAAAACTCTGGTCACCCTAATCCACAACAAAATGCAATTAATCATAGCATTCGTATGGCAGCTATATGAAATGGACGTCCGATTTGCGTGATGTTGACATTTTTGAAAAGCTTGATAAATACGAAGTATACGCGCCAGGTCAACTACATAGCTATGAATCCTGTATGTGGCAAAGCTTTCTTATGGGCACCTTTTATTTGTTTATAACTTCAAAAATTCATAACTTTTAAAACTATAAAAGTCTCCATCTTTTTTAAACACCAAAATTTAAGTTACGTTTGGACAATGAATTGTTTATGCTTGTAATATCATGGTGGTTAACATTGAGAAAAAATTATAAATAAATTTTAGCAACAATTACTTAATATTATTAAATAGTTTAAAAATCTATAAAATTATAATTTCAGTAGCTACAGTAAAATACTTTTTCAGCAACATCAACTTGAAAGCTGTCCGATAAACCAAACCTGAGAAATCGTGTTTTTAAAAAACCCTTTTTTTTTCCATTTTTCCGTTTTTGACGATTTTTGAAATTGTTTATAAAATTAACAAAATTTTTGTGCAAAACCGCAATTACGTTTTGCGGGCATGTCGAGATCTAATTTCGAATTTTTTTTTATTAAAATTGAAAAATAAAAATTTTTTTAACTGTTCGGTTCATAAAAGAATGACCCATAAGAGGAATGATTTGATCCCGAGCGTACTCATTGGCCTTGTTTACCAGCATACATCAAACATCAAAAAAAATTAATTGGCTCATGTTGAACGCTTGGATGAAATATAAGGGTAAAAATGGTATGCGTGAAAACTGTTGTTTCGATTTTAATGAAAATCACAAAAATTAGCAATCATAATTGCGCTTCATATTCGTTCACCTCAATAGTTGAACTTGATCCACTGATTTTTATACTCTGTACCGAAGGTACATAGAGTATATTAAGTTTGTGCAAAAGTATGTAACAGGGATGTGCAGGAATCATTTCCGACCCTATAAAGTATATATATCCTTGATCAGCATCAACAGCCGAGTCGATTTAGCCATGTCCGTCGTCCGTCCGTCCGTCCGTATGAAGTTAAGTCTTTAATAATTAATCCGGATCGGATTGGTTTTTAGTACCCTTCGGCATGAATTGATCACGGAAATCCCGGAATGGAAGGCATTTTTTTTAAAAGTATCAATTAGTCAATTTGGCGCTTCTAGCTCTTAGTCCCCTCTAAAATCTGTTTGTTCAGGGATTCACGTAGAAACTGTGAAATTTTGTACTTGAAATAGGCTCTGAATTGCTCACATTTAGTTTCTGATTTTACATTTTTTTTATTTGTTTATTTACTCCACCTAAAGTGCAGCTTATTTCCTGCTTTGTCGTCTAAATGCAAGCACCCATTTGGTTTAATTTTGACGCCCATTAACGAAAATTTCGTCTAATCAATTATAAATGAGGGCTATGCGTGAGGATATCCCTTTTTTTTTTTTTTTTTTGCTACCGCTCGTCTGCAGCTGTTCTTGGTGAGTTTCGTTTAATCGAATTACTTATATAACCGCAGCCAAGGCAGGCAGAGGCACCATCGATGGCGACACCACAAAGAAGCTTACTGTTAAACAGACGGCGAAGAATTTTTGCTCAACGGCAAAGCTCAGTGTGTGACATTTGCCTTTGGTTGTTGGGGCGTATACATAACATTTTGTTACTTTTTATACATCTTCCCCATATTACTCGTATGTGAGGTCGCGGGTGTGGGGTGGGAAAAGTGAAGTGGCAGGGCTTTAGAGCCAAAGCCGCTTAATGCGAGCATAAAAAATGGCGACGACAACGCTGCGGACGTTGGCAACGTGAAAGAAACGAAAACCGGAGCTGGAGAAGAAGTCACCGAAACTTGATAAAATGTAAAATTATCGCACATTCATTGGCATTGTTTTCATTCAGCTTTGGGTAAAGTAAGCCAACTCAAACACGCGGCTAAGCACACGAAATCAAACTTGAGGAATTACGTTGATTTGCCTTAAAGAATGCCACGATGCTCCTCTCTGCTTCCCTCTGGCTGTAGCCAGGAAGTGCGTCAACGGAACCTTTGCAGCACACGCAATGCAGGAGAGGTGGGGCCAGCCAGTTAGATTTTATTTTATTTCATTTCATTTTGGTTTTATTTTTATTTGCTTGCGGAACATCGAGCGAACTCGCCATTTCGCCCTAACGTTTTGTTACTTCTTATTTCTGGGCTTTGGCTTTTGTATTGGCTACACTAAATCACTTTAAAAATTAGCATAATCCGGTGAGTAAATAAAAATAAGTGAACGTCTTTTGGTTTGCCGAATTCCGAGCGCGAAATTCTTTATTTTCGGTCACAGCAATTGGCAAAAGAGGGGGGAATAATTTGTGAGTTGCTGGCAAGCGGAAGAAAATCGAGGGAGCCAGGGTTGGCATCAACAATAAAACCATTTCGAACGGAAAGCAAATCATTAAAAATTAAAAATAAAAATATTTTCTTATATCTTATATTATTATATCAATATATTTCTACGAGGTAGTAATAGACATTGTGCTCGCATTTCGTTACTTTTTTTGAACTCGTTCGAGCAGTTTGGTCTGCAGTCCAACCCTGCGTATACTTGTTATTGTTTAAGCTACTTTGGCTTCTTTTATGGCGCGGAAAACCCTTTCGTTTGAATTTGTTTAACAAATAGCATGGCAAAAGAAAACAAACGATTTAAGTTACCTTCGGCTCCGTCGAAGGATGTATACCCTCACAGCTTGTATCATTAATAAAAATAAAGGTTTGACATGATTCTCATACAACAATTAAATTTTTGCTTCGAAGACTGCTCGTTGAGTGATTTCCAAACTGGCGCATTTTCAGTGACCATTTGGCCGACCAGTTCGATTTGGACTAAAAATGGCAAGTTAAAAGCTTCTAGCATTGAAAACAAAACACCCCATATATCTCAATTAAGCAGAAGATCCTTGTGACTTGAAATTATTTTTGTTAAATGTTCGTTGAACTAGATTTTGTTGACTTTTTAAAATAGGAAAATGGTCAAAGCTAGGAATTCAATCGCTGACAATTTTGTTAGAGCGGAAATAGTTTGATAACACAACCCAACAGTGGTCGGTTCAGCAGATATCATTCCGCATTCGAAAATGTTATGGCAGTACAATCGCTGACTTTCGCTGAGATACAGTAATCGCAAACAAAGAGACTGCGAACAATTTGCATCACAATTTTAAAAATAATGTACGCATTCGTAACGGGAAGTTCGGCTCTGGCATACATCCTTATTACCTAGTAATGCAGGTTGTCGGCAGCCCGTTTACAAAGCGGCCATGCCTATGGCAAAGTAATGCAGATTGTATGCGATTATTTCCTTCACACTGCTGGCAGAGTAACGCAGGAGTAACCCATTTTGTAATGGCATTGCGCCGCTGGGTCTCCTTATATTTATGTCAAAAAGTGCAAGAGCAGAGAAAGTAATATATTTCAATACAAAGCCTACTAAACTACTATTTTAAACTAATCATAATCCAGCTGCGCAGACTTCCAACATTGCTTACTGCAAATTAACAAGTCAGCAATCCCAGCGGCGCAGAGCTACAACGTGTTACTGTAGAAAATATGCATTTACGACTGTCGAAAATGTAAGGCACTACATATCGCTGATTTTCGTTTGAGACATAGTAATCGCAAACAAAAAGACTGCGAACAATCTTGCATTACAATTTTAAAAATAATGTACGCATTCGTAATGAAGTTCCTCTGGCATCACATCTATCACAAAGTACTCAGCTTGTCGGCATCGAAAAGACGCTCCTATGCAAAGTAATGCAATCGTAGCGATTATCATCTGCAGTGTGTTTGGTGCAGGCCTATTTGAATCTAATTATTTTAATATGGGGTAATTGTCTATTATACGTCCTTCCTCTCCAAAAATTCCGAAATTAATTTTCCTCGATGGACCACGAATTATAATGAATTTATGCGCAGAAATTTATTGGCGGTCATCCATGGTTTCTTTTAAAATGAATTTTGAAGTTTGCTGTTTTTGCACCGAAATTATGCATGTGCTTTTCTTCAAATGTCAAATAAATAATAAACAAGTGAGAAAGTCGGTCAAGCCCGACTATAACATACTCTGTACCTTCTCTCTCTCACTTTCTCTCTCTCTCTCTCTCTCTCTCTCTAAGATTGTGCGGCGTTGGTTGTGAAAGGGTGGGTGGTGGGTGGCGTGGGGTGGCGGGGAGTGATTCACTTATTTGCTCATAACTCGAGAACCGCTCATCCGATCTTTATCATTTCTTCGGCAAATCGATACATTTTGCTAATGACTAACTAACTCTAGAAGGTACGAATCATCTATCTACAAAACTGTGGGAGATATGACGTTTTTTCAAAATTGCGGGGGCGGAAGGGGGCGTGGCAAAAATTGAAAATAAACTTGATCTGCCTGCAAGTATAAGAAGCATTTGTCCCATACATGTCAAACCTCTATCTCTTACCATCTCTGAGATCTGTTTGTTCATACGGACGGACAGACGGACGGACAGACGGACAGACAGACGGACATGGCTATATCGACTCGGCTGTTGATGCTGATCAAGAATATATATACTTTATAGGGTCGGAAATGATTCCTTCTCCATGTTACATACTTTTGCACAAACTTAATATACTCTATGTACCTTCGGTACAGAGTATAAAGATATTAAATTGTGTCAACAACTCACACCTAGAATTTAACTGCAATGACATTTTTAAGTTTAAAAGCAGACCAACATCGAAGTTTTTGGCCTATTCAGTTGACGTGGATGAGGCTCTGAACTTTTTTCACACCACCCATTAGAGCAGAGTTCCCCAGCTATAGCCCCTGGGGAAAGAGGCACAGTCACTTTTTAGCGCTCTCTTCTTGGGGAACCCTGCATTAGATGTAAAGTTGAAGGCGCGTTTACATCCACCTCCTATAATTTAGTATTTTGTGAACAACTCACCCCAACTCATCGGACTCCCGCTCGATCCCAACAAACACCCATTGGCCTTCCACTATTCTTCCACAATTGAACTTCCTTTTGCCAACTTTGGACTCGTCAATTTCAATAACTTTTCCAGGTTCTCCAATGATGGAACGGCTGTTATTTACACTCCAGTCAATATATACTTCCCTCAGGAAACTTTTCCAGTCAACAATAGATTGACGGGACCACCCCATTTCGGCCTCCAAAAACTCAGGTTCGCCTCTCAGTTTGACCACATCCCACATAACAAATTTGCAAATTTCAGGTATAGAAAATTTTGTACCAGCAAAACACTTTCTTCTTCTTTTTGTTTTTTCTTCTTCTTATTGTCCAACGAAATACGGTCCTCCAACCCTTAGACGAAATTTTGCAAAGGAATTTTTGGAGAGGAAGGACATATAATAGACAATTACCTTTAGAAGAAATTTTGCACACTTCACCACATTTTGGACAGTTGATTTCCTTTAAAATGGCATTATGACTAATAAGGAAGTCAATGACATCGGACTCCGACATCGACAAAAACTTCGAAATTGTAGTTTCACAGCCCGCACAAGCCATATTAATCACAATTTTGAACAAACGTACTCGCAAAACAATTGAACACAACAAATTTGTTCACAAATTTCATATTTATATTTAATAATTTAACATTTGAAAAAACACAGCATAATTTCGGTGCAAAAACAGCAAATTTCAAAATGCATTTTAAAAAAACCATGGATGACCGCCAATTAATTTTTGCACGTAAATTCTTCATAATTCGCGGTCCATCGAGGAAAAATTATTTCGGAATTTTTGGAGAGGAAGGACGTATAATAGACAATTACCTAATATGGATGGCAAAAACAAAACAGCATCATGTGTTTTGTTGTGTTTAATCAACTCTAGTTTCCAAGATATAGCGAAAAACTAATTTATTGATTTTTTGGCATATTTGAACTAATGGGGGCCACTCTTGGCATAAATATCTGGATTTATCAATGCATCTTTAAACGAGAAGGCTAAGCTAACTTCGTCTTTGCCGAAGTTTTTATACCCTTGCAAATGTTTTAATACATCAGAGTTTAAGAACGCCAGCATTAAAACAAACAATTTTTCTAAATAAAACCCACTTTTCGACCGATAGTTCCTATGGCAGCTATAAGATATAGTCATCCGATTTTGACCAAAACTTCCAAATCTGTGTAAAAGTGTATAATATTAATAATCGCTGAAGTGAGACACATTAACATTAAAAACAAAAAAGTTTTTCTCATTAAATCCCACTTTTCGACCGATAGTTCCTATGGCAGCTATATGATATAGTCATCCGATTCTGACCAAAATTTCTAAATCTGTGTAAAAGCGTATAATATTAATAATCGCTGAAATGGGAGATGTTAACATTAAAAACAAAAAAGTTTTTCTCCAGAGACCCACTTTTCGACCGATAGTTCCTATGGCAACTATAAGATATAGTCATCCGATCCGGTCGATTCCGACATATTAGCAGTATGGAGTAGAAAGAAGAGTCTGTGCAAAGTTTCAGCTCGATAACTTTAAAACTGAGAGACTAGTTCGCGTAGACAGAACGGACAGACAGACGGACGGACAAAGCTCAATCGACTCAGCTCGTGACCCTGATCAAGAATATATACAGTTTATAGGGTCGAAAATGAATATTTCTATGCGTTGCAAACTTCTGGGCAAAATTATAATATCCTTTGCAAGGGTATAAAAACAAAAGCTCTATTTAAGTATAGCAGAAAGTGTCTAAATTGGACTCTAAAGTCAGACAATTCTAGTTTTAAAGCAATTTGCTCAAATCATCCCCTCCTACCTCAGTGCAATAAGTATATGTGCAAATATGTTTTCGTTTCTCTCTTCCTCAATAGTAACAGAACATATGTTCTAGGTATGCAAAAGTCTTTTGTTGTTATCTATTTTTAGAATGCTTTTGCATAATTCTTCTTTGGTCATCATTCTTAGTACCGTTATCACACATTTGAGTGGCGAGATTTGATTTTCTTAGGAAATAAGTTTATGTGCAAAAACCAATTAGTGTGCATTTAATGGTCGGCGTGCAACAAATTGGATGTGTTTTGATAAAAATGAAAAGTTGAGAGTAAATTAAGTAGTTGTTGCAGAAACACACAAAAAAATTTTTTAAATTTTCCTAAGAATGCCGCGTGGAACACATTTATCAGCTGAGGAACGCGGACGAATCCAAGGATTGAACGAAGGTGGGGCTACCATCACTGAAATAGCTTCCAGAGTGTCTCGACACAGAAATACGATAGCTAATTTCTTAAAAAATCCAAGCTCCTATGGTCAGATTAAACGCAGTGGCAGACCGAGCCACATCGACGATAGGTGCAAGCGTGAGATTAAGCGCCTGGCTGTAAACAATCAAATGTCTTGTACAGGCATTAAACGTCATTTAGAGCTCAATGTCGGTAGAAGACGGATCCATCAAATTTTAACTGAAAATTGTAACCTTAAACATAGTTCCCGGGTGGCTGTACCGATGCTATTGCCACGCCATCTTAAGGCTCGTTTGGCGTTTGCTGACAGGTACAAATTTTGGACCGAAGAATTCCGAAACGTTATTTTTTCGGATGAAAAAAGTTTAATCTTGATGGTCCTGATGGCTGTCATAAGTATTGGCGTGACTTAAGAAAACCAAGAGAAACTCGCCATAAGAGGAATCACGGCGGTGGATCACTGATGATTTGGGCCTGTTTCGGATATGCAGGAAAGTCTCGGCTATGTTTTATTCCAATAAGAACAAACTCAGAAATCTATATTCAATTGCTGGAGAGTGAATTAATAGATTTTGCAGACGATCTTTACGAAGATAGATGGATTTTTCAACAGGACAACGCTCCAATCCACACATCAAAAGCCACAAAGGCTTATTTTTCTTCAAGAAAAAATACCTGTACTGGAGTGGCCGGCTATCAGTCCTGACTTGAACCCAATTGAGGACCTCTGGGGTATCCTCTCAGCCAGGATTTATAAAGGTGGGAGGCAGTTCGACTCAATTAAGCATTTAAAGTACGCTTTGCTTGCAGAATGGGAGTTAATAAGCAATGAAACTCTCCAAAATCTGGCAGATTCCATGCCAAACCGCCTTGCAAAAGTCTTAGAGGCAAAAGGAAAGCACATTAACTATTAAAGTTGATCAAAAGTTTGAACTTAATACAAAATTTTAAGAACTATATAAAATGCACATATACTTATTTCCTAAGAATGAAATACATTTGTTAAATAATAATTTTTTTGTTAATAAATATTGAAGTACTGTAAGGCAGTTTTTAGTTACTGGCTCTAGAGCTATAAGTAAAACATATACTTGGCTTGAATCGTTTGGTTTAAAACAAGGTTTTTCCAAAATGTTAATGCACTTGAGAGTGTATATTAAAATATGAGAGGCAGTCGGAACTTATGGGCTTAGCGGTGAACGAGGAAAGACGAAACTTAGTGTCCTCGAAACAGAAGTACACGCGTCTTGGGCAATCTGTTGCAATGGGAGAGTACAACTTTAAAGTTGTAGAGGACTTTGTCTATGGACCTTTGAAAGTTGGCGAGGATTTTCACATCCGAAAGAATGACGAACTGTATGAGCTCTATGGGGATACTAGTCTGGTCAAGCGCATAAAGCAACAGCGGCTGCGCTGGCTGGGACATGTTACCCGTATGGATGTATAAGCTCCAGCAAAAATGGTCTACAAGAGGAATGCGAAAGAACTGGGACATGGCAAGGTGGGACGACCACCTCTAAGGAGGGACGACCAGGTGCGGAACGATTTTTCCAAGCTTGGCGTGAAAAACTGGTGCCAGCTCGCACGGAGCAGAAGCGACTGGCGGACATTGGTTGCAGCGGCCGAGACCGTCGAACGGTTGTGATACAAGCATCGGGCCAATCAAGAAGAAGAAGATGTTTGTAACGCACAGAAGGAAGCATCTCCGACCACATAAAGTATATATATTCTTGATCAGCATGACGAGCTGAGTTGATGTAGCCATGTCCGTCTGTTTCTATGCTATCTCCTCCGTCAGTCTTAAAGCTATTGCAACTAGGGATGTCGAAATATCGATATCGAATACTTGTTGAATAAATTTTTGGTGTGTATTTTTGTTAGTTTCGGCCACAAAAAGCATTCTCTTGATATTACTAGTACTACTGATGCCACTAATATCCTAGAGAATGCCCTTAAAAAACCTTCCTTTTAGTCCAAAAACCAAAAAACAGTATTCATAAAAATATCGTCAAAATGTATTCAATATCGATATTTCGACAATCCTAATTGCAACCAAGCTTTGCACGAAGTCTTTTGGTACAAATACGGTGCACATTTGTCGAAACCGACAGGATCGGATGACTATAGCATATAGCTGCCATAGGATCGAGCGGTCGAAAAACTAGTTTTAGTGAGAAAAACCTTTTTGTTTTCTATGCAATCATCTCCGAACCTCGTATTTAAAAGTTCTCTATGCTTTCACATAATTTGAGCAAGTTTTATGAAAATCGGGCAACTATATAGGATAGCTGCCACACAAAAGATTAGATAATCTTAATATGAAAGGAAAGACTATTTTGTTTCCAATGCTTTCGCTCCCAAGCTCGTTACTGATATATATTATATGCTAACACACAATTCTGTTAACTTTGATTCAAATCGGAAGAGTATAGCCATAGGAACGATCGGTCAAAAAAAAGGTTCTAGTGAGAAAAACTGTCTTCTTTCCAAAGGTAGCGTCTTTATACGTTCCAGCTGTGAATATTATCTGTTTCAACCAGGGCTGCAAACCGGCTCGGAGTTGAACCGGAGACTCCGGAGTTTTTTTGAGGTCCGAACCGAACCTTAACCGGAGCAAAAAAAACTTTAACAGGGTTCTGTTCAAAAAAGATGTTATTTTTTTATATACCCTTTACCCATTAAAAATGGGTAAGAGGGGATCATGAAGTTGTGCAAATGTATGTAACAGGGAGAAGGAAACATTTCCGACCCTATAAAGTATATATATATTTTTGATCAGCATCAACAGCCGAGTCCATTTAGCCATGTCCGTCTGTCTGTCTGTCCGTCCGTCCGTCCGTCCGTCTGTCCGTCTTTCTCTATGAACGCGTCGATCTCAGAGACTGTAAGAGAAAACCCCCATCTTCATGTACATAACTTTAATCCGGTACCGTACTTTGATTGTGTTATGTTTTCCCAAAGCGAAAATCGTGTTGGTTGTCTTTCTTTCACAAAACAACGGAGTTTAAGGGTGGGTGTTTGTTTGTTTCCCTTCCCGCCTCCCGCCACCCCACGGGCCCCCGTTCCACTTTTCGTCTCTTTATATCTGATCCCCTTAGTTTCCCTGTTTTTGTTTTTCGAACCGAACGAGAACACCCCACCCGCCTTCTTACCTATCCCTTTCTTTTTCTTTTGTTTTTATTTTAGTTTTGACATGACATAACCCCCCAAGGACTTATCGCCCAAATTTGATTTGGGCGATAAGTCCGTTTTCATTTCGGACTTATCCCCCAAATTGGGGGATATGTCCGTTTTTCTTTCGGACTTATCGCCCAAATTAGTTTTGGGCGATAAGTCCGTTTAAAAATCGGACACAACCCCCAAAAAAATTTTTGGGCGTTGTGACCGGGCGACAAAATAGTATTGAGTGGATCGCAGCTTACATAAAAAAAAACAACAACAAAATTAAAGAAAGAGTCTTCTCATTACATTTGATGACTGATTCTGAAGTATTTTGGAACGCTGAGTTCAAAAATTTGAATATCTTGTCGTTCTCTAGATATAGGCGGATATACGCATGTTTTTGCTATTTTTTAAGAGAAGTTCCCAAATAATTTGCAGTAAAATCTGAACCAATAAACCGATTTAACTTTTCTATCTTTCAAAAGAAATATGTAATAGCCTAGATCCACTGACACATTTATGTAACTGTGTGTGGTTGGTGATTTCACAGGAAATGTACATTCTCAAAAAAAAGCCTAGAACGTTAAGGAAAACTACTTATAATGTTCAGGGCGAATAACAAAATATTTTAAAATTCAAGAAAATTGTGGGAAAAATGTATACAGGAGGTCTTGTCAAAATATGTACTATGAACTATTTTTACTCGATGGAGTTCGCTTGCATTTCGAATTAAAACTGCATACCCTTATATGTACGTGAAGTATCACAAATATGCCTACAACTAGATAAGATGACAAAAGTTGAGCGGTTTTAAGCTGACAGCTTAAATTAAAGTAGATCTAGTAGATTAAGTGCGCGCAGTTTTACTTCTCTATAATCTAGTAGCTGACCATATTTTTGTCACTTCATATACGAAGACCCAGTTTAGTTCCAAATCAATTCGTTTTACGAAAATCTCGACTTTAATTAAGAAAAATCTTTTGTTAAAACAGTTGTTGCTTGATTCGGGAGGTTAAATTTTAAGCGTTCTATTCGTAGTTCAATTCGATGGACCCAAAAACTCCACTATAAACTGACCCCATTTTAAAGTGGTTCAGGACCGGTTTACAATCTTCTTGTATACTGGAAATTTGAAAGTAAATCAGGTACAACTGTCAATACATTTTATATGTATACTTTTGAATGTTATATATAAAAACAAAACATCATTCATTAGAAAAAAAAACCAATAGATATCTTAAAAGACGATCGCTTTTAGCAGGGACTTAAAAAATATAGATCTTTTACATGATTAGAAAAAAATAATCAGTTCTGTTCTCAATCCCACTTCGGTTTTCCTATAAACGTTTGAATTGGCCAGCTTACTCTAACAAATTTAAATGAAAGGTGTAAAGGAAATCTGTGTTTACTAGATCAAGGCTTCCTTTTTCTACGAACTGAATCCACTTGACATTGAGCTGTCAGTTTCAACTCCTTGAGCAATTCCACTTTTAATGAAATCAGATCCAGTAACCGTAGATAAGAGTGTCACCTTTCATATAACAGAGTTCAACGTACGAAGGTTTATACAAAACTGAAGTGGAATTGAGAACAGGCCTGTATGATTTAAGTTCTTGTGATAACAGAGACTATGAAATTTCAAATTATTGTTTGTAAGTGTGAAAGATTAAACGTATATTATTGTTGTTGATATCGTACCCAAATAAAGTTTGCTTCAGAATTGGCAAACTCCTCCTCCTTCTCCCTCTTACCGAACATAGTGACTTAATATATATTTAGTTTGGCCCAATATCTATCTATTCTGTATACCATAATAAGATCAGTGAGCCTCCCCATTTATTCAAATAAATTTTAAAATAAAAGGAATTCAAAGTCATATTAACCACATTACTTGGTTCAGGGTATTTTGCTGTTGGGGCACTCGACCACACTAAACACTTCTGCCTACTAAATTTAGGTATCTGAAAGCTTTCCTTATTTCAAAACTGTCATATGGGATAGATATATTTACGAACAGTGATATGACTAATTAGAATAAAATACACACAAAAAACCTACTTAATACAAAGGTTACGTTTAAATAGGCAACTGGATTCGCGGTAAAATATTTAAACTTTGCAAAAATAATATTTATTACGGAACTTAATATTTATTTGATGTGCTAAATCTTGCATCGTCAAAAACTTGGTGTCCTGAAGATGCAAACTGGAGAGCTCTAAACCTTTTTATTATAATGCCATGTAGCTTTGGAACAACCTACCTCATTCTATTAAAACAATTTCAAGCACACTTTATTAACAGTTTAATGCTGCTCTTTAAAGATTGTAATAATAATAATATATAATTAGACTTTTCCAACTAAAAATCTTTCTATGCTTAAAATCTCAAAAAATAAAATTTAAGCAAAATAAAAAATATAATATAAAATAAATATCATTCGAAAAATCTCTGTACGGCTAGATATGCCACTTCTACTACTAATTCTACTGACTTAAATTTAGTTTTTAAAAATTTGGGCGTAATGGCCAAAAAAATTTTTGGGCATTATGTCCGATTTTATTTCGGACTTAGCGCCCAAATGAATTTGGGCGATAAGTCCGTTTTCATTTCGGTCATATCGCCCAAAGTTAATTTGGGGGATATGTCCGAAACGAAAACGGACTTATCGCCCAAATCAAATTTGGGCGATAAGTCCTTGGGGGTTATGTCATGTCACCATAATTGACCTAGCACACGCTGTAGAACAGGTCAAGTATAGCATTTCCTCATACTTGTTCTTTTTCCTAACACCCCCAAAATCTGAAGTTATGGCCCCAAAAACCGCTTTTTTGCTATTTTACCTCAAATCAATAGATATAACTCGCGAATGAACGGTCCGATTGTTCATAACTTTACCAATTCCGACAGCGACGAGAGGAATCTAAAACAATTTAATCAATAGTTTGACTAATTTAATGCGATGGCTGCGAAATGCGGCTTACAGATCTGACATTTTCAACTTTTTTGTGGAAATTTGTACTTTGGCCATCACTGGTTTAACTATGTTTACTCTATGTTATTTTTTCTTAAATTTTATTATAAAAGCCCATTTAATTCTCCGTTTAACGGTTGTTGTCCCAAAGAAATTGGATACCGTTTGTCGAAGTTATGCGCGTTTTTCTGAATACACATCGACAATCTAGTATTTATTATACACTTGAAAAGTGTATTATAATTTTGCCCAGAAGTTTCTAACGCACAGAAGGAATCATCTCCGACCACATAAAGTATATATATTCTTGATCAGGACGACGAGCTGAGTCGATTAAGCTTTGTCCGTCCGTCTGTCCGTCTGTTCATCCGTCCGTCTGTCCGTCTGTCTGTTTCTACGCGAACTAGTCCCACAGTTTTGAAGCTATCGAGTTGAAACTTTGCACAGAGTCTTCTTTTGGCTGCACTCTGCTAATATGTCGGAACCGACCGGATCGGATCACTACTTCTTGTAGCTGCCATACAAATGTTTGGTAAAAAGTGGGTTTTAGTGAGAAAAACTGTTTTGTTCACAATATTACCGCTCTCAAACACGGTCATGGGTAATATTGAATGTTTTTAAGCTGATCTGCGAAGTTTGGTCGAAGTCGCTAACCGTTGTGACAAGCTATTTCAAGTATATCAGAACTTCGGCACAGACGAAGTTAGCTTTGCCTTTCTCGTTTTTTATCTACATATCTATATATTATTCATTCATAATTGAAAGTGCATGTTCCCCTTGAAACTGTTTTGTAAAACTTGATTAGGTTTTTTTAGTGACAAGTTTTTAGGAAATACTGACTCCCTCTTTACAAAGTTTTAAATTTTTTATACCCGTTACTCGTAGAGTAAAAAAGGGTATACTAAAGTCGTGCAAATGTATGTAACAGGCAGAAGGAATCATTTCCGACCATATAAAGTATATATATTCTTGATCAGCATCAACAGCCGAGTCGATTTAGCCTTGTCCGTCTGTCCGTCCGTCCGTTTGTATGAACACCTAGATCTCAGAGATGGTAAGAGATAGAGGTTTGACATGTATGGGACAAATGCTTCTTTTATCTGCACGCAGATCAAGTTTGTTTCAAATTTTGGCCACGCCCCTCCCGCCCCCGCAATTTGGAAAACGTTATATCTCCTACAGTTTTAAAGATAGACGATTCGTACCTTCTAGAGATAGTTAGTAATTAGCAAAATGAATCGATTTGCCGAAGAAATGATAAAGATCGGATGAACGGTTCTCAAGTTATGAGCAAAAAGTGAACCAAGCCCTCCCCCCCTACCACCCCTCCCACCCTAAAAAAATGTTGCATACTTTTTGGATGGTCACACTAAGGAACGCAGGAACACTGTTAAACATGTTTTTCATGAGTAACGGGTATATCGAAGTCGGT
>JAEIFU010001961.1:0-53739 GCA_018904235.1 Lordiphosa stackelbergi
TGCATTTTTAATCAAACTTAGAATGAACTTTACTCAAATATAAAATTTCCATTTTGTTCGATAACCTTTTGCCATCTTCCCGCAAATTTTGTATTCCACGCTCATAGAACTTTTGGCCTTTATCTGCAAAAACTGAACCAAGTGCGATTTTATAGCCTCATTATTGCCGAAAGTTTTACCATTTAAGGAGTTCTGCAAAGATCGAAATAAATGGTAGTCTGATGGTGCAAGGTAAGGGCTATATGGTGGATGCATCAAAACTTCCCAGCCAAGCTGTCCCAGTTTTTGCCGGGTCATCAAAGATGTGTGGTCATGATGGAAAATGACACCTTTACGATTGATCAATTCTGGCCGTTTCTCGTTGATGGCTGCATTCAATTTGTCCAGTTGTTGACAGTAAACATCCGAATTAATCGTTTGGTTCCTTGGAAGCAGCTCAAAATATACCACACCCTTCCAATCCCACCAAACAGACAGCATAACCTTCTTTGGTGGATATCAGCCTTTGAAGTGGTTTGAGCTGGTTCACCATGCTTGGACCATGATCGTTTTCGATTAACGTTATTGTAAACAATCCATTTTTCATCTCCAGTTATGATTCGCTTTAAAAATGGATCGAATTCATTGCGTTTAAGATGCATATCACAAACGTTGATTCGTTTTGTTAAATGAATTTCTTTCAATTCATGTGGTACCCAAATATCAAGCTTTTTCACCAGTCCAAGACTTTGTATGTGATAATGAACGGTTGATTTTGGTATATTTAACTCTCTCCTATCTCACGCTCAGTTACATGACGATCCAATTCGATTAATGCTTTGATTTGGTCATCATCAACTTCTATTTGGCCGACCTGAACGTGGCTCATCTTCAAGTGAAAAATCTCCAGAACGGAATTTGCGAGAAACTAATTTTGACACTGTCTTTCTTTTAAGGCTTTATCTCTATACACATCACGTAACTTTTTTGTAACCTCTCTGCGCTTTTCCCTCCACGGAAATAATAAAGTAAAATATGACGTAAATGCTCTTTGTGGACTCCATATTAAAAAGGGCGCCAATCAAACAAATGTAAACAAAATTACAGGGCATTGTTCTAAAGCGTGCTAATAGTGACAGCTAATAATTGCTGACAAAAGAAAGAATGCAATTACAGAGTCACAAGCAGTTAAAAAAATTATAAACTACGACTATATGAAAAAAATGTGTTACTACTGGTCGGGCACCCAATAATTTTTGCATTCTTAAGTCGAACAATTCTATCTCCAAAAAACAAAAACACTATTAACAGTCAAGCACACACTTTTTCTTACTCTAAACAAACACATCGATACTATTATTGAATTAGCTAACACAAAATAATGACATTTTAAGCCCCGGTTCGAACCCGTACCTAGCTAAATGAATCCGGCTTATATAAAAACTTTGCACCCCTTTTTTAGCCCTAGTTAATATTAATGCTATAGCTTAACAGGCAAATCCCATTGGATTCAAAATTCTAGAGAACCTAAAATCTAGAGCAGCGCGCCGCACCTTGTTTTTCAGTGTACGCATAGAAACAGTAGAGCTAGAAAAACTTTGCGATTAACGATGACAAATGACAAACATCAACACTCTCAGTGCAAAAACTAACCGTTATGGTTAATTTTTGATTTAGTGAGGTGCATCACTATACCGCACAATCTATTTTCTTATTCTGTGTTTGCTGGCTCCGATTTTTTTTTTGCGTACACTTTGTTGAGTAAGCTACTTGTAATAAATTCGTAAAATATGCCGTAGGCCAGTGCTGTCAGATGTCGAGAAAGGCCAAATTCTGGCGCTTAAAATTGAAAATTGCTCATGTCGTAAAATTGTCTAAAGAATTGGAAAAAAAATCACGGAGGAGGTAAGCCGAAGATAAGTCAGCGTGACCAGCGCCGATTAGTGAGTGCTGCAAGTAATTCATAAAAGACCACTTATGCGTAAGCGTTTGAATGTGGCCTTGAAAGGTGTCTTGCTGGTCCGATGCACGATCGCTAAAGAAATCTGTAAAACATAGACATACGAAAAGTAAGGTAGCAGCAAGGTTGCTGAATCGCCCAAACGTAATTCGCCAGAGAATCTGGGAACGGACTGGACAAAAGTAAAAAATTTTAAGAGCAAGGCAAAAATTAATTAATCTTTGTAGATCATTTTCTCACTCAGAGAAAAAACAAAGCCGATCGTGCTTGATATCAAGCAGTTTTGATATCAAAAGTACGGAAAGGCCGCATATTCTTGGATCCAAGCCGAAAATACTGAAATCAAGCACGAATTTCCCTGAGACGTTCGAAGTCAAGATTGTCTCCCATGCAACAGATTCGTCCTAAAAAAAAATAAGAAGAAAACATCTAAATTGAAGCCGATTTCTGTCTCGCCGGTCCTGATGGGTTTTCGAACTATTATAGGATCTGAGGGAAGGAACCCCTGTAATTTTTTAGAGAGATATTATGGGAGGAGGATCATTGATGGTTTGGGCAGCGCTCTGCGATTTTGGATGCATGGAGCTGGCACTTCCGGGCACTCATTTCAACTCAAGGGAGTACGAGAACATTTTGCCAAATAAATTGATTGCCTTTTCTTTGCGGTCGAAGGCGTCAAAAGTAAATTTTCTAACGGTGACAACGATCAATACACGGCTTAAAGGTAATAAAGTCTCGCTTTTGGAGTGGTCCGCGTGCTCCCGGACTTAAACCCGATGCTACACCTGTGTCCGGTGCTAGTCAGAAGGATTTATGCTCAAATCCCAAAGTACGATAGTAGTAAGGGGAGCTCAAATTGGCAATAATTGAGGCATGGGAAGCAATGCCCTTAGTACCTAAAAAACCTCATAGACAGTATGCCAATAGGATATATGATTTAATTAGTGCTCAGGAGGTTACTCTATAATTAAAGTGAATAAAAACACACCAAGACTGTTTAACAAAACATGTGGACGATCTGTCCAATATTAAGCGATTAGTTTAGCATTGGATGCACTAAACTCTTTTCATAGATATTTAAAATTTACCACTGAGATAGAAGTAGATGGAAAACTCCTATTTATTTAGATTTCACTATAAACAGACATTTAGCCTTTTAAGAAACCGACAGTATCAGGACGAATCATCAATTTTTATTCCAAACACCCAAAAAATATGATAAAAAATACGGCTGCCAGCTGTATTCAACGGATGTTGAGATTAGCGACGAGATCTACCATAATGTCATAATTTCCGAAATTAAACTGACATTAAAGAATAATGACCCCAATGATTATAAAATCATTAATTGGTAAAAATAGGATTAAAAAACCAAAAGACGACAAACAACCGAAATCTTTTTAGGAGCCTTAACTACATTTCCACACTCTCAGAGCGTTTCGCGAAATCTGAGTGCTTCAACAAACATAACATACAAATAGCCCTCAAACCCACAAACACAATGAAGAACTTTTACAACAAGACGAAATCCAAAATAGACAAAACCGACAAAAGCAATGTGATATACAGAATACCTTGCAATGGAGATTTGGAGAACAAGTGCAACAAACTATACGCTGGAACAACAAAATCTAAGCTCAAAACAAGGATTTCACAACATAAATCTGCTTACAAGCTTCGACACCAAACGACAATAAACAAGTGAGAAAGTCGGTCAAGCCCGACTATAATATACTCTGTACCTCTCTCTCTCTCACTCTCCCTCTCTCTCACTCTCTCTCTCTCTCTCTCTCTCTCTCTCTCCTCTCTCTCTCTCTAAGATTGTGCGGCGTTGGCTGTGAAAGGGTGGGTGTTGGGTGGCGGGGAGTGATATACTTATTTGCTCATAACTCGAGAACCGCTCATCCGATCTTTATCATTTCTTCGACAAATCGATACACTTTGCTAATGACTAACTACGAATCATCTATCTACAAAACTGTGGCAGATATAACTTTTTTCCAAATTGGCGGGGCGGGACAAAAATTGAAAATAAACTCTGCCTGCAAGTATAAGAAGCATTTGTCCCATACATGTCAAACCTCTATCTCTTACCATCTCTGAGATCTGTTTGTTCATATGAACGGACAGACGGACGGACAGACGGACATGGCTATATCGACTCGGCTGTTGATGCTGATCAAGAATATATATACTTTATAGGGTCGGAAATGATTCCCTTCTCCTGTTACATCCTTTTTGCACAAACTTCTTTTTTTTTTTTATTTTATTTTATTTTTTTATTTTGTTTATTTATTTATTTAGTCGACAAAAAAAGGCTGTCAACTCAATTACACATACATTATAAAAAGCATTATTGACTAAGAAAGCCTAACAAAGAAAAACTAACAAAATTACAGAATAACTAATAACGACTCTGACACGATGGGGGGAATTTTATTAGCCACGTCCGGCTAGCTGACCCGATTCACAGCCAATTGTAGTCAGAGACGTTATTAGAGATACCAAAACTTTAATGATACAGAGACAGAGAAGGTGAAAAAAACCAAAACCTAAATAGGAGCAAAGGAAAAAAAATAATAAAACTAAAATAAATCAGATATAAAGAAAAAAAAATTTTAGAAAAAGAGAAAAAAAGTACTATCTAAAAGTGAAATTTAAAACTAAGTACAAAAAAAAAATGTATAAGATAAAATTAAAATTAAATAAACCAGGGACCGTAATTTTTATAATTTTTTTATAAAAATTACAAAATAAGAGTTATTTTGAAATTTTTGAAAAAAAAATTATTTTTAATTTATATTTTTTAATTTTTATAATAAAAAATTTTTTGAAAAAAAAATTATTTTTTAATTTTTATAATAAAAAATTTAATTTAATTTTAATTTTTATTTTTAATTTTTAAAACAAAAATTATCAAACAATTTTATTCATAAAAATTAAAAATAAAAATTATCTGACAATTTTATTATAAAAATTAAAATAAAATTAAACTCAAATAACTTTTTTAACCAATTACAAATATTTTTACATATATGTGATCTTTGGGTCACTATGTATGTATATACATGTCTATACGGACCTGGAAGCATGCCAAAGGTACTAATTTCGCGTTTATTTCTCACATAAGAAAGCCTGAAAATCTATGCGCCTGCTTAGTTTTTATTATGAAGACCGAAAACTTAGGTCTTGTTGCAATAACCTTTTGGTGACTTTGGTCAACCAGTCATTATCGACGTTGATAGCCCAGCGGTACTGGTGCTAGCGCCCAGTTGTAGAGAAACGAGTTCGAATCCTGTAAGGGGGAGTTTTTTTTTACTTATTTAATTATTATATTATTTAACTTAAAGAAAATAAAAAAAACCTTCCAACATTTATATTGTAAATCTCTGACCCGGTGGGGGAAGATTTTTTTAGCCAGTCCGGCAAGCTATGCCCCTACTCACAGCCAGGAGAGGTCAGAGATTTCACCTAAGATAAATATAGAGAGATGTTCTTAGAGAGAAGAGAGAGAGATCTGTCCAGAGCAGGTGAAAGAGATCATTATAATTTTGACATAAGACTCGAAATCGATTGTGCTTTGCATAATCAGTTTGCATATAGGCAATATTAAAGGAAAATAGTTTCTGGTTGGCCTAGAAGGAACGGAGAAGTTAAGGCGACCTAAAAGTTCAGAAGAATCTACATCACCAATAATTAGTTTATGAAGAAAAGAAATACCTAATACTGTTCTACGGTTAGCTAACGAAGGAAGGTCAATAAGCAAGAGTCTGTTAGAGTACGATGGCAGACGAAGGTTAGGGTCCCAATTTAAGCCACGTATAGCAAAAAGCAAGAATTGCTTCTGAACAGATTCAATACGATCTATATGCTTTTTATACTGCGGACACCAGACGGTCGAGCAGTATTCAAGTATAGGACGGACTAGAGCAGTGTATAAAAGCCTTAGGGATATGGATCATTAAACTCTTTCGACCAACGTTTAATGAATCCGAGTACACCATTTGCTCTATTAACAATAGAGGAGATATGAGGATTGAAACTCAATTTGGGGTCAAAAAGAATTCCAAGATCAACGACTGCAGAAATTCGTTCCAAGGGTTCATTGCCAATCGTATAGGTAGCCAGCGAAGGCTTGCAACGATGAAAAGTCATGAACATGCACTTGGAGCAATTAAGGTGTTGTTTGTGTTCCGTTCCCTTAGTTCCTATATTCATAAAAATTAGATAATAGTCTCTGCACACTGAGCACATTTTAGAGGAACGCATGGAATTAGATGATGATGTGAAATTGAAATTTACACTGCCGACATCTAACATCTTACATCTGTCATTTAATGTCTCAGAAATGAGTTGTACCAAAAATTAAACAAAAATATATTGAGAAAAAATAAATTGGCATGTTATTTATTGAACATTTGCTCAACTATATCAGGCTTATGAAGCTCATGGTGGTGATTAAAAGACAGATATTATTGGTCCTTATCCCGAAGGAAGATTATTTGTGCGTTTTGTGACATATTTTGCGAGTTCTTATGCTCCAGTATCTTTTTTGCAAATTTAATCAGAATCAGATCTCGTCCGTTTTGGTATATGGGCATTGATATTATCGATGCATTTGCTGCTTGAAATTTCAGAATTAATGTCAATTGGGTCCTCTGCGTAAAAGATGGAAAGATCTGCATCATGTCCTTAAGATAGCTTCTGTGCAAGGCGTTTTCAAGTCTTTTTCCTGCCGACTTAATATATAAAATAAAAATATTTAATATTACATGACAAGTTTCTCTGTCAATACTTAATTTCATGAGGAACGCGTGGAATAGAAACATTTTGCTTCAAGATGTTAGATGTTGGATGTTGCTCAGTGGAAAAAGCCTATATGATTAAGTTAAGTTTCAAGAATAGCTTAATCTATAGCAACTAAGCCGATAGGAACAATGTTCGATAGTCGATAAGTAGGCAATAAATAGTTCTATTGTAATTGAAAAGTAAACGAATGTGCACGCGTACTTTACTCCGCTAGGAAAAACCTACCCCAATATCCTATCCCAACAAGTTTATTTTGCGCAGCAGCAAACCCCTACAAACCCCTTTTGTGCACACCTCCCACACAACCTGCACGCAGCCGCATCATTGGAAAACCACCCCGCCACATTTTCATGGTCCTACCCGAGCCGGATTGAGAAGAAGAGTCTCCCCCTAACCCCCAGCAAGCATCGGTAGATTTTTCAAAGATAAGTGCAAACTCCGTCCAGGCAGCCAAAGTAGCAGCCATTGTGTGACACTTGCATACATATGTGTATATAATTTGTAATATTTTTCGCAACTGTGAACTGCCATTTCAACTTACAACCAGTTGGTAAAAAATATATACACATATCGCGGCATCCATCTGCAATTGCAATTTTCTATATACATATATATATGTATGCATGAAGTTACATACATACATACATAGATATTGAACTGCACCCCGAAAAACACACGATCCAACCAAAGCACAATTGGCAAATTCCTGTGCCAATCTCCCATTTTGTTGCCAATTGTCCGCTTCCTTTGAATATTTTACACAAGAACAAAATGTTTCCATTTGTAAACATTGCACACACACTCACGGCAGTCCACAAAGCTGCACATACACATCACCCATCAACAACAAAAACAACCATATACCAATTTACAATTTGGCTGTTGAACGTACTGCCCCTGCACACATTTAACAAAACAAATAAAGAAACATATATATTTTTTTGCAATTAAACATTTACATATTTTCACACATACATACATGCACAGTGGCACACACATAGCGATCGATGAGTGCAGTGTTATCGTGGAATGCAGCCCTTTGCACCAGATTTTGAGTGAGACGTTCCACATTCCATTCGTTCCAACCAAGGGCGTAGCCAGGGGCGAGAGGGGGCAGCTGCCCTTAATCATCGATTTTGCTCCGAAAAATGTAGTTTTTCACTTATAAATTTAGTTTTCCGAGATTATTTTGAAGATTGTTTCTCATTTCATATCAAATGCATCT
Organism: Lordiphosa stackelbergi; assembly: GCA_018904235.1. Taxonomy (NCBI): domain Eukaryota; kingdom Metazoa; phylum Arthropoda; class Insecta; order Diptera; family Drosophilidae; genus Lordiphosa; species Lordiphosa stackelbergi. The sequence goes on from JAEIFU010001961.1 coordinate 7,974, forward strand.
TGATCTAATTATTTAATGTTGAGAAATATATTTAAAGAAACATTGAAGAAAAGTTCAGGCAGAGCTGCCCCCACCTTTTCGGAAAGCTGGCTACGCCCTTGGTTCCAACAATAAAAAAATGTGTCCAAATATAAAAATTAAAAGCAAATTTATACACAAATCCATGCACAAAATATACATACATATATATAGTTTTTTTGATGTACACAACTACGACATTAAACTCTGCATACCAAATTTACATACACACACAGAACACAAATATTTAAAGGGGCAGAGTTTTATCCGTCAAGCGAATTAACAAATTCGATTTCCGACCACCATTAAAGGAAAGTTCCAAGTTTGAACGCAAAATTTTTCTGCTTTGTCCAATATCCATCGTTTTTTTTTCGTTTTCCGCCACTGTTCTCAAACAAATTCTGCTCTAGGCTCCAGTGACGAACTGAGGTGACGAAGGTGGTGACGAAAAAGGTATTCAGAACCTACTGCCAGTTCCGACTAAGAGCAACTTAAGTAGACGCAACTCTACATCGCCATCTCCTTCCATTAGACTTCCTGCTAAGTCGTCGCGCACAGGAACAAAGAGCGAATCCTCGACATCTATCCAAAAAAAGGTTCCGAAATCGCAAGACATTAAAAACGTACCTCCATTATCCACCCGATCCAAGTCCGCAATAAGTCAGACTGCAGCAAAGATGGCCTTGCATGACTTCATTGCTAGTACCGATAGGCTCAACCAGTTTGAGGCCAGGATTACGGCTCCTTCTAAGACTGAGGTTACGATATACACGTACGAAGTCCGCCGTGACCAGGTACAGACTCTGTGGATGACTATTGAGCAAGAGTATAAGCAATGTTGCAAGCTCTTGTCTCAAGAGTCTCATACTGAGGAATTGGAAGTTGTTCAGGGTAAATATGAGCAGTGCTACTCCGTCTACGAGAGATGTGCTTCTATGCTACGAGGACAGATAGCAAAGGCTACAAAGAGCGAAAGCAAACAGCCATCGGGTGTAGATTCAAAACCACGAGGCTGTAACTTACCACCATGTGACACTGAGGAGTTCGCTGGTGACTATTTAAAGCGGCCCACTTTCCGGGATCTTTTCATCGCTATCTATAAAGATAATCCTAATCTTTCGCCAGTTGAAAAACTGTTCCACTTAAACGCGAAGACTAGTGGTGAAGCAAAAACTATTGTGTCAAAAGCCCCACTTACTAATGCCGGCTTTGAATCCGCATGGCAGAACTTACAAGACAGATTTGAAAATAAAATGTTGCTTGTAAATAGCAAGTGTTGGAGGAGAACAATCATTTATATCATTTAGAATTAACACTAGTTTAACATTCAAGAATTTAAATTCAAATGTAACTGAAATCACGTAATGAAACGTATCATGTATATAATTGCCGTTTAAACAATGTAAACAGATTAGCAGGTCCAATTCTCTCTCCTCGCTCATTGCTTATGATCTATCTATTCTTATCGACCCAACTCAGCTTTGGGCAGCGAATTCGAAAGCAGCGAGTTTTAGTTGGCAGCGCACACTCAAAGACAACAGGCGCAATAAACATATAAAAGGAGAACAAAACGTATTTTTCATTTGAAGAGAAGGGCAGCAACTTGGACAAATAAATTAAATTATAAACTCCTGGATTTGCAATATTACTGGGAATTACGCCCACATAATTTGGCGACCGTGACAGGACGGCTTTGAAAAGGATAAGTTTCGTCCAATTGCAAAATCTGGAGTGCAATAATTAATTTCTTCGTATTAGTTGCTGATAGATTGCCAACGCGGTTCGAGTGGGAGCATCAGGAGTGAGGAAGGGAGAGTTTAACAAGCAAAGGTTATACTCACATCGCTGGATTTGCTTACCTTCACACGCATCAATCTACATACAACTTACACCACGGTTCAGGAACATCAACCTAAGGGAGCATATGAACCAATCATCAGGGGGATTACATCACATACATCAGCACATGTGCGCAACATCATCGCTGACTTCTTTCACACTCTCAACACACACACATACACATACATTAACCGCAAGTATAATCATATGGAAACATACCCAGTCGGACTTTACGGAACGTGGTTCCCAAAAGAATGCCATCTGGCACTGTTCTTTTTACAAGGAAGAATGCACAACCAATTTTTGCAGTATGAAAAACGGCATGCAATCTGAATGAAATCGGATGCACGTTCCTTTTTGCAGTGGGTTAGAAGGGAAGAAATCTGCATAACATGCAAACGTCCCTTCTAATGTCACGCATGCAGCACCTGTGCTATTAGAACCCAAAATCGGAAGTGGGACCCGAACGATTAGCGATCGTTCGTTTATTGCAAGCATGTTCCTTTGGCAGTATATTGGAAGGCATAAAATCTGCATAACATCCAAACGTCCCTTCTAATGGCACGCATGCAGCACCTGTGCTTTTGGAAACCAAAATGCGAAATGAGACCCGAACAGAGAATCAACGAAAAGCAATGGATAAGAATTAAGAAAACAAAGGGGAACACGCAAAAAACACGTGGTTTTTGAGTGTCCCCGTTTTCATTTGCCTTCAGTTAGAAGTTGATGTTTGCCTCGCATTGAATTGAAAATTTAATGTGGTTCTCATTTTATATTTGTTAGTGGTAAGTATTTAATTGAATGAATGCTGAAAACTTTCTTTATATTTAAATTTTTTTGCTCTTTGCATTTTTTAATCCAGGAGGACTATGGGGGCACCAATTTTGTAATGCGTAATTAAAGTAAGTAAATAAACATATAATAATATTTCTAAGACTGCTGGTCTGGCCCGACGCTGTGACTCTTACCTGAAGACTACTCCCAAGAGCTCTCGACATATTAAATTTTAAAATTTAAGCATTAAAATTTAGGCATTTAAAATTTTAAGCATTAAAAAAGTGTTTTTTATACAAAGAGCACCATAAAGAATGTATGTATGTAGCCCCAATATTGAATTTTAAAATAAAAAATATTATTAATTACTATGAAATATTCACTAAAAAGAATTAGTTTGTGTTTTACTATATTTAGAAAATCATTTTCCGAATTGGACTAATGGGTACGTTCCTTTGGAACTGCTTTGGCATGCGATGGTTCACACATTCTAATAGCACTGGTGCAGGATGCTAGCTAAATACGTTCTAGTAGCACACGTTCTGAATGCATTCTTTTTGGAAACCATGCCAGCATGCGTGCAAATTCCACTGCCAAGAGAACGCCATCTGACAGCGTGCAAATGGAAACTAAGGTTGGAAGGGAGAGCCGAGCGATTTTACGAAGTTGAACCTACAACAACAACCCATGCAAAAGGCCGTTCTATTACAATAGCTCCTTCTTCCCTTCCCCCCTCTACAAAAAGCGAATGGAAGATTGCAGGTTTTTGCAACTACTTCTCAGTGGCAAAAGTTGTATGCCAGATGTGCTTCTAGCATGCAGTCAAGTCCCACTGGGTAACCCCAATTAAAATTACCTACATACATCATCACCATACTTGATCACACACACATACATCCACACATTCTCATACACGTTCTCACACACACTCGTACACACATCTCCACTTGTACCAGCTCACCATCATTGTCCACACATCCAATTTAATATACATATTAAACTAAAATTGTTCCTTGCCTTCAATTAATAAGGGTTGTTAAATTCATTTATTTGTGGCGTTGACTTAGCTAATCAACAAACAGGTAAAATTTAATTTTGACAAAAACAATGAGCGACTATGAAGATGCAGCTGCTGGTGCTGGTACCAATGCTAGTGCAGCTGCAAAGGCCAGAACGGAGAACCAGCTGATTTCTCTAAGATCTCAGAGAACTGTGTTTGAGCGACACATGAAAAACTTACATGAGAAGGTTATTGCTAACGGTAAAACAGAGGAGGTCAGTGCCCTTGAGTGCAGAATGCAAATACTACAGTCATATTCAAGGCTGCAAACCGGTCCTGAACCGAACCCCTAAGAACCGGTTCGGTTCGGGTTTTTTGGGTCCAAAGAACCGAACCATGAACCGAACCTCTAATATTTTTGACTCCTCGAACCTGAACCCGAACCGGACCGCTTTTTCAAAAAATTAGGTTCGGTTCAACATATTCAGGCATGTTCTCAATTCCAAAATCGAACGCAATTCTGCTTCGGATTTGTTTTTGTGTTCTGAATTTCGAATGAAATGGCTCCCTTTTTACTTTTTGCACTTCACTGGAAGAAGCGAAAATTGCACTAGATACACAAGAGAGAAACCTGAATTCCAAGCGAAACGATCGAAAATGGAGCAGTCGGAAATGAGAGAGGCTGATTTTTAGGTTTCACTATACGTTTCTGGACACATTAAACAAAAAAATCGTTATAAATCAATTAAAGACTAGAATGCCAATTAAAATTCACTAACAATTTCTAAATTGATCACAGAATTAATAAATATGTACTTTATGCACATCCAGAAACTGTAAGAGTGCGTAATTTGGCACTTACTTTTCAATCCACCGACTAACAAGCATTACTTTTCAAAACGAAAAACTAGTTCGTTTTGGTGTTGCGAGAACATGAATCAATTCCACTTTCGAAAGGTTGCCGTGGAAGTGGAATTAATCACATGCCTGATTATTTAGTTCTTCCAACGACACTTACAGGGAAATATAGAAATTGCCTTTAATCTGACTGCTCTCATTCAATAAACTTTCCAATCCTACGACATTTCTCTAGGTCTGATTTATACTATCAATGTCGATAATGATGCGAATATGTATCGAGCAAAAGAACTTTTGAATGACAACTGCAGAGCAGAACAGGATGCAACTATAAAGACTGTAATGTTGATAAAGGTTGCTCATGTGCATCAAAAGTATTTCTTGATTTGGAAAATGACCAAGTTACCTCAATAGATTTCTTGCTTGTTGTGTGTGCACAAACTCTAAATTTAGTAATTAACTATTTTTTTAGGGAAAGTTTGACATTAGTATACTATAGAGTTCCCATACTTCTCCGTACTCACACTATATGAAATCTTTTGCTTATAGAAAAATTACAACAAAAAACTATTGCTTGATTGTGAAACGCAATGGAACTTAACCTACAAAATGTGCTAACGTTTACTAACAATTAAAGATTTATGTATTCTGAGTTCTTTAAAGAAGCTCCACCTAAAATCTTTTCAATTGAAAACTGCAGGATTCGCAATTACTACTAAGTGATTTTAATTCCGCTGGCTTTTCTTTTCGAGCAATTGTTGTTTTGATTATTACTATAAACTTTCGAGAAACGTTCTTTTATAATAAGCTCAGTGCCAATATTGGCTGCAGCGCTCTTACACCCGAGTTTTTTTAACTTTGTCAACTTCTGCTGAAGCTCCAAAAATAAATTCTTAATGAGAGTTTTCAAAATTCAGTTTTAAATGAATCAACTTTTGATTGCAAGGAAGAGAAGTTTATGAAAGCCATAGAAAGCAATGAACGAATATCAAATATAAAATCTGTAAATGATGTTAGAGATTCCTTCCATTCAACAAATGTTTTAAAATTTTGGAAAGGTAAAAAAAAAATGAATACTTAAAACAAATTGCCTTAACTATACTTGATGTTCCAGCAACTTAGGTATCAGTTCAACGAGCCTTTCCAACATATAAGTTTGATCATCCTGGTCTAAGAGCTAGTGAAGCTAGTTCAACAGCTCACAGCTAAACAAATAAGTATTTATAAACCGAAACTATTCCTACGTTCAAGCGAACCGGGGTTCGAACCAAAACCTTGGGTTCAGGAGTTCCAAGAACCGGTCCGCGAACCGAACCTTAAGTTTTACAACGGGTTCGAACCCCCGGACCGAACCTTCTGCAAAATTTTAGAGGTTTGAAAACTTACATTCCATTGATACTTCACGTGCAGAGTTAGAGGAAAATTTCATCGTTGCAAAGGTAAAGATCATGTCTCTGATCGAAGCGAAACGGCGTCCTACAGATTCAGCAGATGCAAGCCTTTTAAACAGCACGATTTCGGCAGGTGCCATACACCATAATAGGTTGCCAAAGCTAAAACTGCCTAGTTTTGATGGCAAATATTCGAATTTCAAGCGCTTTAAATTATCATTCGAAAACTTGGTGCATAATGACTCGTCCATTCCAACCATGGACAAGTTCAACTATTTGATTGACTGTTTGTCTGGATCTGCACTTGAAGTCGTGCAATCCTTTCAATTAACTGAAAAGAATTATGAAAAGGCATGGGCTCGATTGGGATCTAGATTCGATAACGATGTACTTATATTTCGCGACTGTATCTCAAGCTTATTTTTACTGCCAGTAATGGCACAACCAGAGGCAACAGCACTACAGAAACTAGTTGATAATGCATCCGCGATCCGGGAATCACTTCTAACTCTTGGATCGGCAGAAAATATAATGAATAGCATCATGATCCACATTCTTCTCACCAAAGTTGACTCTGAAACCAAATCTAAATATGATGAGAAGCAAGATTTTGAAAAACTACCTTCATGGGAGGAGTGTTGCAATATCCTCAATAGACGGTGTCAGTTTCTTGAGACACAGAGGGGAAGTTCGAGTCAACCTAACAGGGATAGGTCAAGGCACTCGTCAACTTCTAAGACATTTGTGAATACAAGCTGTGCATGCTTGTATTGTAAATCTACTGAACACTACTTGTATAACTGCAAATCGTTTGCCGATCTTTCAGTACAAAAGCGTATCGATCATGTTAAGAAAACCGGCATTTGCTTCAATTGTCTGCGTACAAATCATAGAGTAAAGGAATGTCAGTCTAAGTCCAGATGCAAGGTTTGTCAATCTACACATCATACAATCTTACACCAATTTACGATTCAACCAACTTCAGCTTCACTAAAGACCAGTAATCAAGCTGTGGTTCCAATATCAGCACAAAAATCGCAAGGAAATGTTACTCTGCTTGCACACACATCCAGAAGAGGTTTATTGCCAACTGCAGTTATACAAATAAAGGACAAGCTTGGTCATTTCCATTCTGTTCGTGCTCTTTTAGATTCTTGTTCGGAAGTCAGTTTCATAACTGAGGAAGCAGTAAAGCGTCTTCATCTAGACAAACAACGCGTACATCAAGAAGTCACTGGAATATCTAATGGAAAACAAAGGATCAACTATACAGTGGTCACAACGCTCAAGTCTCGCTATTCTGATTTCGAATGGGCGTCAACATTCTCTGTAATAAAGAAGATCTGCACAAACCAGCCTCAGGAGAGAATCAGCACTTCAAATTGGAGCTTGCCACCCGGAATTGTTTTAGCAGATCCAGAGTTTGCATCACCAAACAAAATCGATGTACTAATTAATACCGAAGGCTTCTTTGATGCAATAAGAGACGGCAAATACAGCTTAGGTGAAAACTTGCCATGTCTTCTCAATACGGCATATGGCTGGATTATTGGAGGACAAATGGGTCAAGCCAGAATGGATTCTGTACAAATTTGCAATTTCACACAAGAAGTGGAACCACTTGAATTACTTTTGGAAAAATTCTGGAGCATAGAGGAGTACGATTCTAAACCCAATACGTTAACTGATGAAGAAACACGCTGTGAAGCGCACTTCTGTAACACAGTTGCACTACGACATGATGGTCGTGTGCAAGTTAGATTGCCATTTAAAGGGTTGAAGTCGTTATTGGGGTCATCATTCAATAATGCAATGAAACGCTACAAACTTCTTGAACGAAAACTCGATCGCGATGATGAACTCAAAAGGGCATACTGCGCGTTCATGGATGAATATATCGCTTTGAACCACATGTCTTTAGCTCCACATATTGATTTAGAACAGCCCCACTACTTCATTCCTCACCATTGTGTATTGCGACCGCAAAGTCTGACAACGCAGCTGAGAGTTGTTTTCGACGCATCCGCGAAAACAACCTCAGGAAAGTCACTAAATGAGCTTCTAATGGTTGGACCTACAATCCAGCAAGATTTGATTACCACGCTATTATCATTCCGCCTTAATAGATTCGCATTAACAGGAGACATAGCTAAGATGTATCGTCAGTTCATCGTTGACGAACAGGATAGATGTTTTCAATTAATTCTGTGGAGACCTAGCCCAAACAGCGATATTGAAATATATTGCTTGAATACGGTAACGTACGGAATGTCCGCCGCACCGTTTCTAGCAATTCGAGCCCTACAACACATTGCCGATCTATATGGAAAGGAGTTTCCAATCGGAGCTGCTACACTACGCAGCGATCTTTACGTAGACGATGTCCTCACTGGAGCGGACGAGGTAGAAGAACTTCAGCTCAAGAAGGATGAACTCGTCAATCTCCTGTCGAAATGTGGTCTTCAGCTAACCAAATTCAGTAGCAACTCACCACATGTTACGCCAACTTCACAGAACGAAGTCTTTATTGAACTTGACGACCACGAAACAACAAAGGCTTTAGGTCTCGCATGGCAACCAAACTTCGATATATTTGTCTTTCAAAACCAATTCAAACCAGTTGAACCGATTACAAGACGATCAGTTTTATCAGCCGTTGCAAGAATTTTTGATCTATTAGGACTCATCAGTCCAGTCGTTATTAGGTGCAAAATCTTTCAACAAGATCTAACACTAAAGAAACTTGAATGGGATACACCACTCGAAGGCAACCTAAAGGCCACTTGGATAGATCTAACGGATGACTTGCAAGGAATTGCACAGCTGAAGTTTCCCAGATTCGTGCATACATTCAAGGATAACCCCTGCGAAATACATGGTTTCGCAGATGCTTCTGAGAGAGCGTATGGATGCTGCATCTACGTCCGCACACAGATAGAAACCGAATGCAAAACCAACTTGCTTATTGCCAAATCAAAAGTTGCTCCAATTAAGGTACAGACTATACCCAAACTTGAACTATGCGCAGCAGTTCTTCTCAGCAGAACTTGGCGAAAGATTGCACAAAAACTTCTTCCATTTACCAGGGCAGTTTATTTTTGGACCGACTCCAAAATTGTTTTGCAGTGGATGCAAATGCATGCATCTCAATTGAATTGCTTTGTGGCAAACAGAGTGTCAGAACTACAACAGAACAATACCGATATTAATTGGAGGCATGTGCCCTCTGCACACAACCCAGCAGATATCTTGTCGCGAGGATGCAAATCATCTGACCTGCTTACAAATATGTGGTTAACAGGACCAGAGTTTCTGGTAAAACCCCATGAAAACTGGCCAAAAATGCCAGAAAATCTTCCTCCTCCAATCGAACAACGATCCAAATTCGTTATGGTTTGCAGTCAGAAAGAATCGTCAGAGTCGATACTGAATAAAATTGTCAACACTTGCTCATCATATTTGCGAGTCTTAAGGATCATGTCATACATATATCGCAGCACAAATGGAACCAAGGCAGATCGAAAGCTGACACCAGCAGACGTCCTACACATACCGAGTCCAGAACTCAATACAACATTTTGGAAAATCGTTGCACACATTCAACAATCATCGTATGCTTCGGAAATCCTTGCACTACAGAAAAATAATGACTTACAACCCAGCCTGCAAGGACTAACACCTTTTCTTCACGAGATGCAACTGGGAAGGAGCAAAGTGTGTGTGTTGAGAGTGGGTGGTAGGCTTAAACATGCAGACATACCATTTGATTCGAAATATCAAGCGTTGATGCCTAAGGATCATCGTTTTACAAGAATGTATGTTGAATTTCTACACAGGAGTAATCTACATGTGGGACCAAAGTTGCTTCTAGGAATGCTTCGAGAAAGGCTTTGGGTAGTCAATGCCAGAGCACTTATCAGATCTGTAGTGCGTCAGTGCATCCACTGTTTTCACTACAAGCCACGTCTTTTGGAACAAATAATGGGACAACTTCCAGCCGATCGCTTGCAAGGTGGAGAACGGCCATTCCTAGTGACTGGTGTTGACTTCTGTGGACCCTTCTACACTTCGTACAAATTGAGAGGAAAGCAACCCTATAAAACGTATGCTTCCATATTCGTATGTTTTTCATCAAAGGCAATTCACATAGAACTGGTCTCTGAACTATCAACAAACGCCTTTCTACTGTGTCTTCGACGATTCATCTCACGACGTGGCGTTCCGAATCGATTGTATTGCGATAACGCAACAAACTTCGTTGGCGCAGCGTCCAAGTTAGCGGAATTCAAAGAAAAGTTTATGAACTCTAACGTTGTTGATCAAATCAATTTATACAGCAATTGTAAAGGGTTTCAATTCTGCTTTATCCCCCCTAGATCACCACATTTCGGAGGGCTGTGGGAGGCTGCTGTTAAATCCGCAAAGACACTGGTCCTGAAGAACATCAGCAATTCCAACCTTACATTCGAGGAATTGCAAACGGTATTCGTTGAAGTCGAAGCGATCCTCAACTCTCGGCCACTTACTTCAATGTCGGACAACCCCAACGATGTACGTGCCATAACTCCGGCACATCTTCTAAATGGATCACCCTTTACTTCCATCCCAGAGGAAACTCTGTTCGTCAAGGATAGCGACAAGCAAATCCGCTATCTCGACAGATGGCAAAGAGTGACCTACCTGAAGCAACAATTTTGGTCGCTATGGCAACGCGACTACATTCACTCTTTACAACAACGAGCTAAGTGGACAAAGGAACACCCCAATCTAAAGATTGGGCAACTCGTCATTATCCATGAAGATAACACACCTCCAAACCAGTGGCTATTGGGTCGCATAACGTCTGCTATCCCAGGCAGCGATGGGAAGGTTCGCGTGGCTGATCTTCAAACAACAAAGGGTACTCTTAGGCGGCCGATCCACAAACTCGCTCCCCTTCCTCTCTATTAATATTATTTGTTTAAAAGGAGATTCTTTTAACGCGGGGAGGATGTTGGAGGAGAACAATCATTTATATCATTTAGAATTAACACTAGTTTAACATTCAAGAATTTAAATTCAAATGTAACAGAAATCACGTAATGAAACGTATCATGTATATAATTGCCGTTTAAACAATGTAAACAGATTAGCAGGTCCAATTCTCTCTCCTCGCTCATTGCTTATGATCTATCTATTCTCATCGACCCAACTCAGCTTTGGGCAGCGAATTCGAAAGCAGCGAGTTTTAGTTGGCAGCGCACACTCAAAGACAACAGGCGCAATAAACATATAAAAGGAGAACAAAACGCATTTTTCATTTGAAGAGAAGGGCAGCAACTTGGACAAATAAATTAAATTATAAACTCCTGGATTTGCAATATTATAAGTGGGAATTACATATGTAACAACCTTTGTTCTTTACAAGGCCAGGGCGAGATGGCTCAGTCTGTCCAGGGTTCTTGTCAAGAAATTTATTTGGTTGGGACCTTTCTGAGACGGAGCTGTGGCGGGTAAAGGCGGTACAACCGTCAGTTACGCGTCCTAGGCCGTATATTTGGACTTGCAAAAGGATTCTACTCGTCCTGGCACACAGAAAACGGTACAACCGTTAATGATAGCCAGGAGGGGGGGAACAATGTGGGAGAAAACGGTACCACCGTTCTCGGGGCCTATCAACTTCTCTATTCTTCTATCTATATTTTTTGCCAATCGAGCCGTACTTTGCCTTCTGGGGAAAACTATAGGTTGGCAAAACGGTACTACCGTTTTTCCGGTCGGGATCCCTGGCTAGGGCAGTTGTTGGCCACGGTACAACCGTGGCAAAACGGTACTACCGTTTTCCGGTCGGGATCCCTGGCTAGGGCAGTTGTTGGCCACGGTACAACCGTGGCCGGTATGCAAGGGGAGGGTGGGGCTCGCTGTGCTAACGTTAGTAGGACATGCAAACGGTACTACCGTCTGCAGGGGGGAATCTGTGGCACGCAGCGGTACAACCGCTGGCTTTCACTCTGAGATCCTACAAAAGGGTAGGGGTTTTAAGTATAGAAACGGTACAACCGTTACTTATACCCCGTGCAAACACCAATTTGTATCAATGGGATAGGTTAGTTATAACTGATTGTAGAAAACGGTACAACCATTTCCTATTCTCACTGGTTAATATGTATAACAAAAATGCACAGTTAGTTCGTTTCACTATTTATTTGTTTCCAGGTTTTTTTCTAAGGTTAGTCCTATGCTGCACCAAGCTATGTTAATTTTAAAACGTGAGAGGGCGGGGGTCTTACTTGTGTGGTTATCCTTTTGTATTTTGCCTTTTTTTCTTTGCACTTCACTTTTCCTTAAACTTCTGTCTCCGAAGATCAACCGTCGCTTGCCACTGTCAAAACACAACTCCCTGACTCCCGTCCACTCCGTCGACTTGTCGCCTTCCTTTTTCGAAACTCTCCTCTGCCCAGCTCAGCGCATTTGGTTGCCCGATTTTCATTGGCTTGCGGGCTTATAACGGGATCGAACCGCCGTTGTGTTTGCTGCGTCGAGGTACAGTCGACGATCTGCCCTTACGGCAAATGTTCGCCGATCGTGCTGCTCTGTTCTGTCGCCAGCGGTGTCTGTTTCGCCTCTCCTCACACCGTATGTATGTGTTGGTGTGAGTATGTCGCCGGCCTCTGTCGACCGCGGCGTCTGTTTTTGCCTCTGCTTACACCGTATGTTTGTGTTGGTGTAAGTGTGTCGCCGGCCTCTGTCGACAGCGGCGTCGGCTCACCGCTGCCCGCGCTTTATCGTTGTATGAGTGTGCGTTTGGCGCGCATTTTCGTGTTAGTGGCGGGTTTTACTCGTGCAGCGAGCACTCTCGTGTTAGGGATGGGCTTTACCTCGTGTCGCGTGGTTTTCTCGTGTTGGGGATGGTTAGGGATGGTTGTAGTCGTGCATGTACAAATTAATGGTTTCTTTTATTGCACTCCGTGTGCTTCTTATTTTAATTTTACACTTCTTGTGTTTATCTTACTAGCTACCTTATTACCTTACTATTATTACAAAATGTGACGTCGTCACACCCTCCCTCTACTTCGGGCAACGAAATGAAATTATGATTCGGCCTCCCTTAGTAAGCCGGATGTTGAACTGATGGCCGTCCTCCTCTCGTAAGAATTTTACCTCCTTGTTTGGGTTCCTCGGGTGTTGCTGCAGGAACTCGATGAGTGACTCAGGGAGCAAACGTTTTTCAGTGGATACTTCCCACTCGTCAGGAGCTTCATTCCACGGGGCGTGCCCTAGGTTGGATGGCGGGGTCGTTGTTGGTACCCCATCGCGCTCGACTTGTACTGTTTCTTCGGCACTGATCCAGCTAAGCAGCTCTTCCATGTCCTCTGCGTTGATTTGCAGTTCGGCCTCCAACTGTTCTGCGTCGGATAGCAAGTCGGGCAACTCGTTTGCCGCCTCTATCAAACTTGGGCTCGGTGCTCTGAGAGGGCTACCACCAGGGTTTTCGGGGTCGCCTTCTGGAGGGTTGGTCGGTGTGGTATTATCAACGGGCTCCAACGCGGCGGTCGGGTTTAATGCATGGGGTTGACCTGACCCTGCCACAAGAACTGGAGCGCTCTGGACTGCGAATGGTGGAGATTCACAGCCGCGGGTTAAAGTGCGTCGTCTTTGTCGTGGTGCCTTTACAGGGCTATTATCACTGCTGATAGTTGACGAATCGGAAGGCGAATAATCGCTATCGCTGTCAGTAGGCGGCTCATCGGAAGAGCTGTCGACCTGGACGATGTCCCCCTCTTGTTCAATCGGTCCCTCTAAAGTGTCGAATACCGAGGTGAAGACTGGCTTGTACTGTCCCTGATACGGTTCGTACTCTTCCTCTGAGGAATCTTTCTCGCAGGTTGTTGTGGGCGAGCTAGGGGTCGCGGTATTTCCGTCTCCCTCCGTGGAGGATATAGAAAATTCTTCTCCGGGAGCCCTCTGATCATCAGCTGGTTGTTCTGGACGTGCAGGGGGCACGGTGTCTTCGTCTTCCTCAATGGGAGATGTCACAAGTTCCCCGCCCTGGACGCACTCCTCGTCCGCCACTGGTGCTGGAGGGGAAGGTGACATGGTATCGTCATTTTCATATCGAGGTGTACTGGTATCCTTGTTGTGGTGACCTGCATTCGAGGGGGGTATGGGCCTAGGGGGTGTCGCGTCGGAATCTTCGCCGTCGTCGCTAACGATGACTCTTCCTAAAATTACGGGAGATGGCCTCTGGGATGTCCGCGGTGAGGATTCGCAAGAGGAGATAGTGATCACCTCTGGAGAAGGTTCTCGTCGACGACTGGGGCTTACTTCTGGATTGTGGTCATCCCCTGTGTGGTTGAAGATATCCACTGTAGTCGTCACTACTTGTTGCAGTCGGCTGACGCCGGGCCCATAGCCATAGTAATAGCGAACACGTTTGGTGCACACTCGTCGGATTCTCGGTGGTGTCGGGCTGCGATGATTGTAGACACCACGCCCTCTTCTGGGGTCTCGAGATCCCATACTTTGGCTGTTGGTTAGAAAAGCCTAATGAGCAAAGATGAAGCTAGTGGAGAGGTTTCCCTGCCTACTTGGTGCAGCTTACAATTGGGTTATTTTACAAACTTATTCTATGGTTACTTGGTGGTTGCGGTCGTCTTCGTCTGGGTGTGTCTCGGGGTCTTCCTCTTCGTCCTGATGAAACTCTCGTAGGTCGGAGATGTTGACGGATCTCTTTTTACGTTCCCCAAGGCGTTGAACTAGTGCGATGTTACTGGAAACCAAGCTTACCACCTTGTAAGGTCCATCGAATTTCGGTGCCAACTTTGCTGCGAATCCATCTGCCGCTTTAGAAAGATGGTGTTGCCGAACGAGCACCAGAGAACCAAGCGTGGGTCGCCAATCGCGACGACGAAGATTGTAGTGTTTCCGCTGCTCCTCTGAGGCATATTGGGAATTATTGTGGGCCCACTGAAAAAACTCCCTTAGTTTTTCGGCTTTTTCAGTTGCCCTGGCTGGGTTGTGACCAAGTCCGGGAGTCACGCTTTCGTAGAACGCACCGGGCAAACGGGGCTCCCGCCCTTGGACGAGGAATGCTGGGCTGAATCCTGTGGAGTCCGAGATGCTAGTATTCAGCGCCAGGGACAGTTCTGGAAGTAGTTCGTCCCAAGTGTTCTGCTGGCCTTCAAGGAACTGTGACACCATGGTCTTAATTGTGCGGTTTGCCCGTTCGGTGGGATTTTGATGCGGACTGTACGGGGCAGTATGCTGTAGGGTGACACCAGCTTCTTTTAAAAATCGTCCGAAGGCTCTGCTTGTGAATTGTGTCCCATTGTCACACACGAACGTTCTCGGGACCCCAAAACGGGCCAGAACACGCTCTCGGAAGGCTCTTACCAGTTGTGCCGTGGTAGCTTTCCTAAGGGCGATCAGTTCCACCCACTTGGAGAAGGCATCGAAGAAAACTAACAAAGTGGTATTTCCGTGCTTTGACTTCGGGAGGGGTCCAACGAAATCGGCGCAAAGGACAGCGAACGGCTCATCCACTTGTCGAGTCAGCATTTTTCCGGCAGGCTTCAGTTGACTGACCTTAAATTTTTGGCAGGGCTCACACTTCCGAACATAGTGGCGAACGTCTCGGAAGAGTCCAGGCCAGTAATACCGCTGTGTTACCCGTTTCGTTGTTTTCCGGATTCCCAGGTGTCCGGCGGTAGGGCGGTCGTGGCACTCATTCAGCACTCGAAGGCGGTGGTCGGATGGGACACACAATTTCCACGGGATGTATTCCCCATCCTCCGGTCTCAGACCCATGTGGCGGTATAGCTGGCCGTTCTCGAGAATATAATCTGGGTGTTCCTTAGGCCTGTCCTCGACTTGCTCTATCATACGGCGGTACCAACGGCACTTTGCCGGTTCTTCCTGTGCCCCCTGTAATGTATCGGACGGCTGACGAGAAAGGGCGTCGGCTATTACATTGAGCTTTCCTCGGCGGTAGTGCACATCGAATTGGAATTGTTGCAGCTCAAGTGCCCAGCGTGCAACTCTCCCAGTTGGGCTCTCGATAGAGTTCAACCATTTGAGCGCCATGTGGTCCGTTATGACGTCAAAGTGATAACCCTCAAGATAGCACCGAAGTTTCCTTATCGCCCATACAATGGCCAGACATTCCTTTTCTGTCGCGGAGTAGTTCTGCTCCGCTCCAGCCAGGCGTCGGCTCACGTAAGCGATCACGCGCTCTTCTCCGTTAATCTGTTGTGTGAGGACTCCGCCTAGTCCTAAATCGCTCGCATCCGTCTGGAGTGCGAACCTTTCCCGGAAGTCGGGGCAAGCCAGCACGGGAGCCGTCGTAAGTAACTCCTTTAGCCTATCGAAAGCGGCCTGTTGTTCCGTACCCCATGTCCATTTCTGGTTCTTCCTGAGGAGACAAGTCATTGGGCCTACCACAGCGGAGAAGTTTGGTACAAATCTTCTGTACCAGGACGCCATACCCAAACATTGCCTAAGCTCCTTCAGAGTCGCTGGGGGTTTCAATCCGCGAACAGCACTGACTTTCTCCGGATCGGTGTGTATACCGGCCTCACTGATGATGTGCCCCAAGTAAGCAATACGACGTTTGAAGAAGGAGCACTTCTCCTGGTTGATCCTCAGATTAGCAGTCTGCAAGCGTCGGAATACCTCCCTTAAATTTTCCATGTGTTCTTCAACCGTGGCTCCAATTACGATGATGTCGTCCAGATATGCGAAAGCGAATGGTTCCAAATCCGGTCCAATAACACTGTCCAGAGCACGCTGAAAAGTGGCTGGCGCGGAGTGAAGGCCAAAGGGCATCACCTTCCATTGGTACAGGCCGCGCCCTGGAACAGTGAATGCTGTGCACTCTCGACTACCAACCGCCACCGGTATCTGCCAATATCCATTTTTAAGATCCAGTGTGGAAATGAAACGAGCATTGCGGAGTCTTTCCAAGATATGGTGGATTCGTGGCAGTGGGTAGGCGTCGGGGATGGACTTCGCATTTAGTTGGCGATAATCCACGCACATACGCCATTTACCGGTTTTCTTCCGTACCAAGACAATCGGGGCACTGTGGGGACTTTTTGAGGGTTCGATGCAATCTTGCTGGATTAGTTCGTCCACTTGTTGGTTTATGACCTCTTGCATTGCCGGGTTTTTGGGATAATATCGTTGTTTAATTGGTTTGTCATCGCGCATGGTAATAACATGCTCGGCGATAGTGGAAACTCCCGCCAATTTTTCGAACGGACGTAATTCCTCTTCTAAAAACGATTTAATCAGAGGATCCGTGTCTTCTGGCTGTTCTAACTCCGCACTGGTGTTGTCTTCGTGTCGTGTGGCGCGGAAACAAGGGTTGTGGGTGTCCTTACATTCCCGGCTCTGACTTTGACTGCGTGAACTTCGACGGTGGCATCTTTGGATTTTCTTTCGCATCTGTTTTGGCCCTTGGGCGTCGTCAACGGTCGTCTGATTATTTGCTATCCCGCCGGCCTGGAGTGTAACAAAGGTGTTCGGAGGACGGATTGTCTGGGCGGGAGAACATTGATTCTGAAGTGACGCGTGTTTATATTCCTGGTTGTCGGTGGCGACAAGTTCCTGAGAGTGTGGGGTTTCGACGTGATCTTTGCTGCTGGTTGGGACGACGAGCTTCTGCTTGAGTTGCCTGGGAGCTACAAGAAAGTCGATGACAGGAGCTGTAGGTGGATCCTTGGAGTTGTGTGGGCTGTTTGTGCTATGTACCGGGGGTGGGGATGTTGCTCTGCTGGGTATAGTTACCGGCGATATTGGCTCCAATTGCACGCGCGCAGTGCCACATTGTAACGAAAATCTGCTCCCGCAGATGAAATCCATCCCAAGGATGAAGTCATCGACGACTGTGGGCAGCACTAAGATCGTGAGGAGTGCTCGCTGTTGCTCTAATCGTACTTCTGCCATAATCGCTCTATCCACGAGTTTACGGGTGCCGTCGGCCAAACATATGCGGGTACACACCTCTCGTGCTCTACCCCTGCCTTCAAATCGTTTCGCCACCGCCTCGCTCATAAAGCTCCTGGTTGCGCCAGTGTCTATTGTTGCTACCAACAGCTGACCCTCGATACTGACCACCGCGGTGATTCGAGCTTTCTCCTGGCTTAGTGATCCTACTGGTTTCGGGGATTCTTCTCTATTGTCCCCGCCTGTTCCCTCGGCAAGGGGGGACGCTCTCCGTTTCCCGCCTCTCGATCCACACAGCACTCGATGGTGCGGACTCCTTGACGACCGCAGGTCCAGCAGAATAGCACTCGTTGATTTTGGCATTGTCGCGCAAAATGGCCGCTCTGCCCACACCTCCGACATGCAGTGCGAACATCCATCGTTAGGTCTGTCTCTTGTCTCACCATGCCATTGGTGGTGATCTGGGCATTTCCACTGCCCTGGGAGGGGTATGTGGGACTAGTATCTAAGACCGCGGGCGCCCGCTGAGCCCAAGCCGATCCTTGGTGTGATCCTGGGAGTTCGAATATCTGCCTCGTCTGCCTTTGCTGTGGGTGGTACTCTGGAACTACGTAGCGCTGATGGTAGCGTTTTTGAACAACTTCGTAGTGTGTAGCCATCCGAGTCAATTGAGCTAGCGATCCAAACTCATGTCGACGGATGTACAGCTGGTAGTCGGGTAAGAGGTTTTCATATATGCGCTCCATTTCCTGGATGGCCGAGTATTTTGCTCTCCTCATCAAGATTCGAAGGTCAAGCATAAAATCCTTGAAAGGCTCGTTCTCTCGTTGATAGCGCGTCCTAATCTGGTCCTCGAGGCCTTGAAAATAACGAGGCGGGAGGAAAAACTCCAGGAACTCCTGCTTGAAGTCCGACCAGGGCCAGGCTTGGTATCGGACCGTACGCAACCATTTTTCTGCACGTCCGGTCAAGAGTTCAGGGGCGGCTAACGGAATGTCCTCCTCGTCGAGCTGATAGGCGAAGGCCCGTTCTTCTAACTGCTCTAGGAACCGTAGCGGATCTGAGGTGCCATCGAAACGGATGCCCCAGCGCCGTATTTTTTCCGCCACCATACCGGGAGGGCTTCCGTGGTGCTCTGGAACTTCTTTGTTTGCTTTCGTTGTCGTCTCGCGGGTTTCTCGGGGGTTATCGTTGGTGGGTACGATATTTGCTGGTAGACGAGGCTCGAGCTCACCAAACCCACGAGCGGGCGGAGGGACCCTTCGGGGGTCCGTTGCTGGGGGTATCAATTCAAACGGGGGGAAAATCGTTCCTGTCTTCCGTTCCAGAATCTCAGGGGCGTGTCGGTGATTACCATCGATGGGCGAGGCGGAGGTTTGTTGACGAGACTCGGATTCGTCGAAATCTGCACGATCGGGTTGAATAACTCTTCGAGGGTCCGTTGGTGGGGGTATCAACACAATCGGGGAGAACACTTTTCCTGGCTTCGGTTTCGGGTGCCCTTCCAGATCTGAAGGGCGCCAAGTTGGGTGTAAGCCTTGGGTTGCGGCTGCCTGGTCCTCGTTTGTGCCGTGCTCAACCTCCTTCACCGGGGATTTGCTGGGCTCGTTCTTACGAATGCCGGTTTGGGCTCCCTCGGGGGTGGGAGATGCTCCGTAGGTGTCTGCGCAATTTTTGAGATACTCGTGTGTCTCTTCGGAAAATTCGCCCCGCGAGACAAAAGAGGATAGGCGGCTTCTCATTTCTTCCACCGTGCCGCCTTTACCGAGTCCACATTTTGTCAGTATTTCCTCCAGTTCCACCTTGCGGCGGTAGAAGATCCACCGTGACCCAATCATGTTGTGTGGTTTTGGGTATAGGGTTGTATATAGGAACGTAGGGCCGACTCCGATTATCTTTAGACACCCCCGACTGACGTTTTAGAACTATAGCTTGGTTGGCTTAGATATTCTCTGAATTTGTGATTTTGACTGTGATTTTAGACTATGTGACTGTGACTTTGCGTTGTGACTCTGTGACTTTTATTCTGTGACTTTGATGCTGTGACTGTGGCGTCGTTTCGAAGATCAGAAAAGGGTCCCTGCTCGGGCGCCACTTGTAAAGAACCTACAAGGCCAGGGCGAGATGGCTCAGTCTGTCCAGGGTTCTTGTCAAGAAATTTATTTGGTTGGGACCTTTCTGAGACGGAGCTGTGGCGGGTAAAGGCGGTACAACCGTCAGTTACGCGTCCTAGGCCGTATATTTGGACTTGCAAAAGGATTCTACTCGTCCTGGCACACAGAAAACGGTACAACCGTTAATGATACCCAGGAGGGGGGGGAACAATGTGGGAGAAAACGGTACCACCGTTCTCGGGACCTATCAACTTCTCTATTCTTCTATCTATATTTTTTGCCAATCGAGCCGTACTTTGCCTTCTGGGGAAAACTATAGGTTGGCAAAACGGTACTACCGTTTTTCCGGTCGGGATCCCTGGCTAGGGCAGTTGTTGGCCACGGTACAACCGTGGCAAAACGGTACTACCGTTTTTCCGGTCGGGATCCCTGGCTAGGGCAGTTGTTGGTATGCAAGGGGAGGGTGGGGCTCGCTGTGCTAACGTTAGTAGGACATGCAAACGGTACTACCGTCTGCAGGGGGGAATCTGTGGCACGCAACGGTACAACCGTTGCTCATACCCCGTGCAAACACCAATTTGTATCAATGGGATAGGTTAGTTATAACTGATTGTAGAAAACGGTACAACCATTTCCTATTCTCACTGGTTAATATGTATAACAAAAATGCACAGTTAGTTCGTTTCACTATTTATTTGTTTCCAGGTTTTTTTCTAAGGTTAGTCCTATGCTGCACCAAGCTATGTTAATTTTAAAACGTGAGAGGGCGGGGGTCTTACTTGTGTGGTTATCCTTTTGTATTTTGCCTTTTTTCTTTGCACTTCACTTTTCCTTAAACTTCTGTCTCCGAAGATCAACCGTCGCTTGCCACTGTCAAAACACAACCCCTGACTCCCGTCCACTCCGTCGACTTGTCGCCTTCCTTTTTCGAAACTCTCCTCTGCCCAGCTCAGCGCATTTGGTTGCCCGATTTTCATTGGCTTGCGGGCTTATAACGGGATCGAACTGCGTCGCCGTTGTGTTTGCTGCGTCGAGGTACAGTCGACGATCTGCCCTTACGGCAAATGTTCGCCGATCGTGCTGCTCTGTTCTGTCGCCAGCGGTGTCTGTTTCGCCTCTCCTCACACCGTATGTATGTGTTGGTGTGATTTTTTTCCAACCCCCTCCCCCCCCGGGCGTGTGTTTCCCTACACCGTATGTTTGTGTTGGTGTAAGTGTGTCGCCGGCCTCTGTCGACAGCGGCGTCGGCTCACCGCTGCCCGCGCTTTATCGTTGTATGAGTGTGCGTTTGGCGCGCATTTTCGTGTTAGTGGCGGGTTTTACTCGTGCAGCGAGCACTCTCGTGTTAGGGATGGGCTTTACCTCGTGTCGCGTGGTTTTCTCGTGTTGGGGATGGTTAGGGATGGTTGTAGTCGTGCATGTACAAATTAAAGGTTTCTTTTATTGCACTCCGTGTGCTTCTTATTTTAATTTTACACTTCTTGTGTTTATCTTACTAGCTACCTTATTACCTTACTATTATTACAAAATGTGACGTTCACACAACTTCCCACCTTTTTTTTCACTTCAAAAAAGAAAGTTTTTTTTAATTAACAAACACGAAAAAAAAAAAATTTTTTTTTCTCTCAACAAAATTTTTTTTTTTAAAAAAAAAAAAAAAAAAAAAAAAAAAAAAATTTTTTTGATCTATTAGGACTCATCAGTCCAGTCGTTATTAGGTGCAAAATCTTTCAACAAGATCTTACACTAAAGAAACTTATTAAAAAAGAACTTGGATAGATCTAACGGATGACTTGCAAGGAATTGCACAGCTGAAGTTTTTTACATTCAAGGATAACCCCTGCGAAATACATGGTTTCGCAGATGCTTCTGAGAGAGCGTATGGATGCTGCATCTACGTCCGCACACAGATAGAAAACGAATGTAAAACCAACTTGCTTATTGCCAAATCTAAAGTTGCTCCAATTAAGGTACAGACTATACCCAAACTTGAACTATGCGCAGCAGTTCTTCTAAGCAGAACTTGGCGAAAAGTTGCACAAAAACTTCTTCCATTTACCAAGGCAGTTTATTTTTGGACCGATTCCAAAATTGTTTTGCAGTGGATGCAAATGCATGCATCTCAGTTGAACTGCTTTGTGGCAAAAAGAGTGTCAAAACTACAACAGAACAATACCGATATTAATTGGAGGCATGTGCCCTCTGCACACAACCCAGCAGATATCTTGTCGCGAGGCTGCAAATCATCTGACCTGCTTATAAATATGTGGTTAACAGGACCTGAGTTTTTGGTGAAACCCCATGAAAACTGGCCAAAAATGCCAGAAAGTCTTCCTCCTCCAATCGAACAACGATCCAAATTCGTTATGATTTGCAGTCAGAAAGAATCGTCAGAGTCGATACTGAATAAAATTGTCAACACTTGCTCATCATATTTGCGAGTCTTAAGGATCATGTCATACATATATCGCAGCACAAATGGAACCATGGCAGATCGAAAGCTGACACCAGCAGACGTCTTACACATACCCAGTCCAGAACTCAATGCAACATTTTGGAAAATCGTTGCACACATTCAACAATCATCGTATGCTTCGGAAATCCTTGCACTACAGAAAAATAATGACTTACAACCCAGCCTGCAAGGATTAACTCCCTTTCTTCACGAGATGCAACTGGGAAGGAGCAAAGTGTGTGTGTTGAGAGTGGGTGGTAGGCTTAAACATGCAGACATACCATTTGATTCGAAATATCAAGCGTTGATGCCTAAGGATCATCGTTTTACACAGGAGTAATCTACATGTGGGACCAAAGTTGCTTCTAGGAATGCTTCGAGAAAGGCTTTGGGTAGTCAATGCCAGAGCACTTATCAGATCTGTAGTGCGTCAGTGCATCCGCGATCGCTTGCAAGGTGGAGAACGGCCATTCCTAGTGACTGGTGTTGACTTTTGTGGACCCTTCTACACTTCGTACAAATTGAGAGGAAAACAACCCTATAAAACGTATGCTTCCATATTCGTATGTTTTTCTTCGAAGGCAATTCACATAGAACTGGTCTCTGAACTATCAACAAACGCCTTTCTACTGTGTCTTCGACGATTCATCTCACGACGTGGCGTTCCGAATCAATTGTACTGTGACAACGCAACAAACTTCGTTGGCGCAGCGTCAAAGTTAGCGGAGTTCAAAGAAAAGTTTATGAACTCTAACGTTGTTGATCAAATCAATTTATACAGCAATTGTAAAGGGTTTCAATTCTGCTTTATCCCCGCAAAGACACTGGTCCTGAAGAACATCAGCAATTCCAACCTTACATTCGAGGAATTGCAAACGGTATTCGTTGAAGTCGAAGCGATCCTCAACTCTCGCCCACTTACTTCAATGTCGGACAACCCCAATGATGTACGTGCCATAACTCCGGCACATCTTCTAAATGGATCACCCTTTACTTCAATCCCAGAGGAAACTCTGTTCGTCAAGGATAGCGACAAACAAATCCGCTATCTCGACAGATGGCAAAGAGTGACCTACCTGAAGCAACAATTTTGGTCGCTATGGCAACGCGTCTACATTCACTCTTTACAACAACGAGCTAAGTGGACAAAGGAACACCCCAATTTAAAGATTGGGCAACTCGTCATTATCCATGAAGATAACACACCTCCAAACCAGTGGCTATTGGGTCGCATAATAGACGTTATCCCAGGCAGCGATGGGAAGGTTCGCGTGGCTGATCTTCAAACAACAAAGGGTACTCTTAGGCGGCCGATCCACAAACTCGCTCCCCTTCCTCTCTATTAATATTATTTGTTTAAAAGGAGATTCTTTTAACGCGGGGAGGATGTTGGAGGAGAACAATCATTTATATCATTTAGAATTAACACTAGTTTAACATTCAAGAATTTAAATTCAAATGTAACTGAAATCACGTAATGAAACGTATCATGTATATAATTGCCGTTTAAACAATGTAAACAAATTAGCAGGTCCAATTCTCTCTCCTCGCTCATTGCTTATGATCTAACTATTCTCATCGACCCAACTCAGCTTTGGGCAGCGAATTCCGAAAGCAGCGAGTTTTAGTTGGCAGCGCACACTCAAAGACAACAGGCGCAATAAACATATAAAAGGAGAACAAAACGCTTTTTTCATTTGAAGAGAAGGGCAGCAACTTGGAAAAATAAATTAAATTATAAACTCCTGGATTTGCAATATTATAAGTGGGAATTACGCCCACAGCAAGCTAAAGGTCTTGTTCACCCTCCAAGAAGTATCGTTTGAATCAGGTCAAGCTTTAAAAGAACTTCAGAGTACGATAGAAGGGTGCTTGCAAGCTTTCAAGCACGCTAAAATCGATACATCCAGCTGGGACTGCATTATCGTGTTCCTTTGTTCCTCAAAATTGCCAAAGCTTACCCGCTCCTTATGGGAACAGTCGGTGACCAACAAGACCGAAATTCCTTCATGGCAGCAAATGGACACGTTCCTAAACGAACGATATCGCACCTTAGAGGCCATAGAAGACCTCGATACGTGTCCGAAGCAGCAATTCTATGGCCAAGCCAAATCAGATCACTCCAAGATCGTTTCTGCAACTCAAGCACCCTCCAAACGACTTAATACATTTGAAGCGAAAGTTAGCACAAAAGCGCAAACCTGCAAACTGTGTGCTAAAGATAACCATCCGATTCGAGTCTGCCCTAAATTCCTTCAAATGCCAGTCAATGAAAGAACGACTTATATCCGACAACAAAAAATTATGTCTTAACTGTTTTGCGGAGGGCACCAACTCAAAGATTGTACTAGCGCGCACAACTGCTATACATGCAAGGGTCGCCACAATACTCTACTTCATCGTGGTGAGACCCCTCCTATTCCCTCCTCAACAGTCCCTTCCAACATGCATAATCCGCATCTAGTACAGTCCACTCCATCGACACATCAAGCTAACGTACAAAACTTTTTCATCTCGAATACGAACGGCGTCCTGTTGGGTACGGCTCTAGTCCAAGTGTGCCACAAGGGTACCATGTACACGGCCCGAGCCTTACTGGATTCAGGATCTGAGGGAACATTTATTTCCGAACGGCTTTTCCGAATTATTAAGCTTCCATATACAAATGTACAAGCTCAAGTTTCCGGGTTAAACCAAACAGTTGCAGCCCAAACGCAAAAGCTTTGCCAATTCGGCTTAGTCTCTCCCCATCGGCCTCGAATGCATGTCGAAACCTCAGCATATGTGCTACCACAACTTGCAGGGAATTTACCGTCGTGCACGATTCCTCTATCTACATTCACAGACCTGCCAGAACTACAATTTGCTGACCCCTCCTTTTCGAAGAGCGCCCAAATTGACGTGCTCATTGGCGCTGACATTCTTCCCTCAATTCTTCTAAGCGGTTTCCGTTCCAACATCTGTGGAACTCTCATGGGGCAAGAGACAATATTTGGTTGGGTGATTACGGGTCCTGTTTCATCGCACACTTCCACAACTATCTCATCTTTCTCCACGCGAGTTTCCATAAAACAAGATGATCCTCTAGAACAACTTCTCACCAAGTTTTGGGAGGTGGAGGATCTATCGGTACGACCGGTGAGTGAGTGCGATCAGAAATGCGAACAGTTCTTCGTAAAGACAACCCAAAGAAATAAATCTGGTAGATATATAGTATCTCTTCCTTTCCGCGATCCAGAAAATATCGGCCAAGGGCATTCCAGATCTATAGCATTGGCACTATTCTTTAAAAATGAAAATCGCCTAAAAAGAGACACGCAGTACTATATTTAAGAAAAATCGCCTTTATTTCTAAGGAGCCTTATTTTGAAGAAAAATATTTCTCATAATAAGAAAAAGTATCCCTTGATTTAGAAAAGCCTTATTTTGAAGAAAAATCTTTCTTAAAAATAGAAATAGAAAAATCTTTCTTATTTTTATGGCGCTTACAACAACAAAAATTTCTAATTTTAAAGGCGAAAATCGGCATTGTAAATAAGGCGAATAACCTTTCAATTTAGAAAAATTGCTTCAAAAAATAAGGTGAAAACCCTTTAAAATTAGAAAAATCGCCTTTACGTAGTACAAGAACAGCATGAAGCGCCATTCGGCAACGGCGCGCCGCGGCGGTCGGGCGTCGGCATTGCCGAATTGTTATTGTGTATGAGTTGTGTATGTGTGAAACAGATTCACAATCGCCGAGACAGAAGCCGAGGATGGACGCTTTACTGGAGCAACTTAAAGGGCAAGCCTTTGCTGGCATATTTAAAGGTAAATATTGGTATAACTAGGCATGTAAATTATTCTTATATTTAAATTTTAATTTGTATAAAGATCTTAACGTCACGGAGGAGTCATTAAAATTTTTGATATGGGAGCAGCTCAGCCCTTATATAAAAAAGGAGCAATTTGGAGCCGCTGTTATATTTTTTGGCCTGCTGAAGGAGTGGCAAGAAAAAACTGTAAGTAGCTTTTTTCTAATTCTTTATTATTTAATTACATATGTACATTCATATGTACATACATAGCTGCATAGCTAATGTGGAAGGGAGACGCGTTCTCTTATTTGTACTACCTCTCTCCCTCTAACCTTCTGTGGCGCGATGGGTACACTTGCGTGTGTGACGTATGTAGGCCGTTGGAAAAGCACAGAAGAGACGAGAATAGAGAGGGAGAAAAGTACAGAGACGCGCGTGCTCACTTTTGCACAACTGCTGCGCTGCTTAAAACGTACGGTATTTGTTTTGCATGTATTCACCGTCAACGCTGTTTTATTTCGGACGACCAGGGTGTAAGAGCGAGAGAGGGAGAATAGAACACAGACGCGCTACGCTAAGCTGCATGCACAACTGCATAGCGCGTCGGGTTTTTCTCTTCTCTCTCTAACACGCGGTTCGATCGACACTTCTGTTTTCCGTTTGTCCTTCGCGCTGCATTTAATTAAATAATTCCCTCCGACCCCTTAAATTGTTTTGCGTGTTCTTGTTGCTGCTTTTGTTTTCGTGCGATGAATTAGAGTACTCAAAGTATGGTATAAAAAAAAGTGAGCGTGTTTGTAAGTTAACGGCACCTGTTCGCAGTTAATTTAAGCGTGTCCATGTACATACAGTGATGGACGAAATAATAGGAACGTCAATAAATAATTAATATTATTAATAAATAATTAAAATTATAAACAATTAATAATCAATAAATAAATATTAACAATTATATATATAAATAAATATTAATAAATATAATTAATTATATAAAATATAAAAAATATATATATATTAACAAGAGTATTAGGTACTACACATAATTAATAAAATATTAAGAATAAATTATAAATAAATAATAAAATCAAAATTAATAAATAAGGTGTCAACACCATGGACTTTACTATTATTTCGGTCATGACTGTAAGTATACAGACAGCCCGGCGTGTGTATGAGTGTGTTTCCCAAAAATCATTTCATGCAATTTTTAATGTATTAATAATTACTATTGTTTACTTTCAGAGGCCTATGCGTGAAAATTATTTCAGCCGCACAGTGGATGTGACGCGAATCCTCGCTGATGCCAAGAGCGGCAATTTTATTTTGCGGCAATTCAAGGAGGAAAAGAGGCTGCACGATAAGCACAGAAAATTGATTAGCCAACTCGTAGCGGAGCACCTTATTTCAAAAGAAATAAAACCAAACCAATTTTGTTTCTCTGAAATTGCTGAGGATATTGTCAGTTTATTTGACTCGGAAATAAAGGTAAGCGACTTGTGTACTTTCCGTCGAGTATGTTTTACTTTATTTATGGTATATTTAAGGAAACCTACTTTATAAAAAAGTCAGGTAAAAAGCCAGGAGGACTTTTGTACTCAAAGTACTACAATTTAAAAAACAAATTCGTCAAAAATAACAAAGAAAATGTTAATGAAGTGGAACCGATTGATACAGAAAACGGTAATAAATAATATATTTTAAAATTAAATACAATGTAAAAACTTATACTATACGGTTTTACAGATGATTTTGATATTGACATAGCAAAGCACTGGCTACGCTTCAACGTTAGTCCTCTTCCTGAGGTAATTGCCAAATGGGAACTGACCTTCAGCTCAAGGATACAAGTCCTAAAGTCTGCTGCAAGCCTGGACGACATATTTAGGGACTTCCCTGTAATTTGCCAGTCGTTCGGACACATTTTGGTAAGCTGTCTTTATTAAGTTATTTATTTTTTTTTTTATAATTACACAAGTTTACAAAAAAGGCCAACTTTTGCAACAGAGAAATTAGCAACCGTTCCGTATGTATTTTTGGCCATTGAACTCAAATAAATTGTCAATTTTCTCCCAGCTCTTCAGGTTTACGAGATATTCGCATAAACGTGTGTTTAGCGAGGTGTCTTTACATTTGTTGATCCTGTGGCCACATTAAGTGTCCTATTCCAACAAAATTTATTTTAATATGAGCTGCATTGAACAATGTTACAGAAAAACCAAACACGATGTTTTTATTTTGCTGAAAAGGTAAAAATTTTTGGATTTTAATACTGAAAATGTGGTTATTTTTTGATAAAATCGATTTTTTTCCAAGTTTAAATAATTCTGAAAAATTTTCCACTGATTTTAAAAATTTAAAAAAAAAATAGTTGGTAGTCCTTTGTCTCTTCTCATTTTACATATTTTCAGTTTTTCGATATCATGGCGCTTTTAAAAGTTATAACTCAAAAACAATAAAAAAATTTTGTCATTTTTTTTAATTTTTTTTACAATATTAAACCTTAAAATGTCTTAAAATTAACACAATTCGAACTAAAATAACTTTTTAATATCCACTCATTGGTTTTACAATAACAACTTTGTTATTTTCAAGCTACATACAATTTTGATGGTAAATATTATGCAAAAAAAGTCGAAAATTTTTATAGTTTTTGGGCTATAACTTTTAAAATCGCGATGATATCAAAAAACTGAAAATATGTAAAATAAGAAGATGCAAAGGACTACCAACTATTTTTTTCTAAGATTTTTAAAATCAGTGGAAAATTTTTCAGAATTATTTAAACTTGGAAAAAAATCGATTTTATCAAAAAAATAACCACATGCAAAAGTTGGCCTTTTTTTGTAAACTTGTGTTATTATTATTTATTATTATCATTATTATTATTATTATATTTTATTATAAACGACATCCATCTTATAAAAACCTAATTTTTATTTTAAAATTTTATAGATTGATTCAGATTTCAACCGACTTTTTCCCAATAAACAATTCCTTTTAATTGAAAATTGGGAAAATTTTAAGGATAAAATTGTTCCAATTTTTAAAAGTCATTTGACCAACGAACGCTTCCGTAAAGTTTTGCAGGATTTCGAACAGCAGACTAGTGGTAAGAATAATTCGATCTTATTTTCATTTCTTAGCAATCAGTAGCTTCAGTTTTTTTCATTTTTACATTTTTTTAAATTATTTTTAATAGACGGGAAGGACGCTCTTATTTGCTTTTTGTTGCCCGCTCTTCTGGCTCCTTCAGCTCGTGGAACGAAAGCAAGCGGCAACAAAGGCAAAAAGTACTCCATCGAGGACGCAAGGAATCAGTTTTTTGTATGGAAACCGACTGTAGGAGAGTTACAGTCGCAAATCAAGAGAGAAACGGACGACGCTTTCAGTAAGAAAGCAAAAAACCAACCTAAGATTTGCTGCGTGGGACCGTCGCCATGTGAACTAACGGATTTTTATGTGCACCTTTCTGGCGTCTATTATAAGGTAAACGGCTTAGTTGAATGCGTAGACATATGTTTTAAAACGTTTCATGTACTAAATTTAAAGTACCCAGAGGAAGCGTCCCTTGTTTGGACCTTTTTACAGAACTATTTCTTCAAAATCATTTTAAAAAGCGATGTGAAAAACCGCGTTCTTTCAGAAATCTTAAACGAGTTGAAATAAGACAAAATATATAAATATAACAAGTTGAGGTCTAAAAGTTACCATTATTATATTCTTTAATTATCATAATTATATTTTTAATTATCATAATCTCTATTATTACTTTTTGTTTGAATTTGTCACTAAGAATTTCTTTTTTTTATTTCTTATCTTAATTTCTTACTTAGAACTCCCTGTTACAAAATGTTAATTTGTAAGCTTTGTTCAATTTATTTTAATAATGAAAATAGTTTCTTAAAACACATTAAAACAAAACACATAATCTCTTTAAGTCATTTTGAAACCCTCCCGTGTGGAATTCCGGAATGTGTTCAATTGTTTTCCAATTTTTCAAGTTATGCAAGACATGTTAAATTAGAGTTCGCCCGGCTAAAATCAAGTGATCATAATTTACCAAATAGCATTTCAACATCCAACGAGAACAAAGTATTTTCAATTCCATGTACTTCAAGCTCAGTAGCTTTAACGCAAGCCTGCAGTCTAGAAAATTTGAACAATAGTACTGAAGCATATTCAAATCCCTGTATTCCAAACCAAAATATTGACAACTCCGTTATTTTTACATTAGATATATCCTCTGATACAAAAATGCCACGCAATGAGATTTTCAAAATTCAAGAAAAGGTTATAAAGCATATTACGTTACCACTGAAGACTAATTTGCAAGCTATTTTTGATAAAATGAAATATAATGGTATTTCCCCAAGTGCGTTGTCAGATATGAAGCAGGCTATTCGCTTTTGCAATAATCCTTTTCAAAATATTAATACTGAATATTTGTTTTTAAATAAGCTGAAGTCTATCGACTTATATAAGCCACCCAAATTAATTACGATTGACAATAAAGTGTCTGAAATGAGGTACAGGCATCAAATAATGTTACGTCCACAAAAATGTAAAGGGGTAATATTTCCTATAGATTTTCAATTAAGGAAATTTTTTGAACTACCAAATGTATATGAAACTTTTGCAAAGAGACAAAGTGAGTTAGAAAAACAAAAAACATTACAAAATTTTGTAAATGGAAATATTTGGAGAAAAATAAGAGCGAGCATCAAGGAACAGGTCAAATTTATAATTCCTTACTTCTTATATGCAGATGATTTCGAGATTAACAATCCATTGGGACCGCATTGTTCTCCTCTTCTGGCGTTGTATCTGTCATTACCAACAGCCCCAATTGAGTTAAATACAATATTTATAGCTGCGTTGTTTAAGTCGGTCAACATTAAATCTTTAGGGAATTCAATTTGTCTTTTTAAGCTCGTAGAACTTTTGAAAAAACTCGAAACAGATGGAATTGAGGTAACCGTAAATGACGAACAGAAAAGAATTTTTTTTGTTTTGGGACTAATATTAGGAGATAATCTTGGTCTTAACAGCATTTTAGGATTTACAACGTCTTTTGCATCAACCTTTTTTTGCAGATTTTGTAAAATTACTAAAGAAATGTCTGGAACATCATACATTGATTATATTGAAAATTACCGAACTGAAAATAATTACCAAGTAGACGTTGAAATGAATAATGTTTCATTGACTGGAATTAAATCAGAGTGTTTATTTAATACGTTAGACAACTTTTCGGTAGTTTCAAATTATAGTGTCGATATTTTACACGACGTTTTAGAAGGTGTCCTTCGATATGACCTATGTCATATTATTTTACATTATATGAACACAAAAATATTTGATTTGGAAATGTTAAATATCAAAAAGTTATGTTTTCAATATGGGGAAATTGAAATGGGAAACACTTTTCCGCCGTTTCAAATAAAGCATTTAAAGAAATTTAACATTAAAGCAACGGCAAGGGAAATACTAACGTTCGTCACATTTTTCCCTCTTATGGTAGGAGATTTAATTCCATTAAATGACCCTGTTTGGACTTTCGTAAAAAATTTGTTACAATTAATAGACGCCATTACCCTATCAGAATACACACCAGATGACATTAATTTTTTAAAAGACCTTGTAATTTATCACAACAGGGAGTACGTTATTTTGTTTAATGACACTTTAAAACCGAAGCATCACTTTCTTAATCATTATTGCAGAATTATTGAAGAATCAGGACCCTTGAAATATTTATGGACTTTTCCATTTGAAGCAAAACATAAGACTCTTAAAAGTTATGCAAAGAACATCGCATCGAGAATTAATGTGGTCCAATCCCTATCGATTAAATTTTCATTAAATTATGCAAATTTCTTACAACATTTTCATTTTCCGAATGTAAACGATATTATTACGAGCAAAGCCAAATGCTTAGTTGAAAACTCTTTATTTTTTGAAGAAATAGTTAGATTGATGCCTAATATTAGAGACTCCGAATGCTACTCTTACGTAAAAATTGGAAATGTATTGTTCAAAAATAATTTTTATTTAACTTTAATAAAACCAACTCGATTTTTTCAAATTAAACAAATATTTAAATATGATAATGAAATGAATATCCTATGTGTAGAACTGAATACCCTATATTGTGAACATCTCTTAAGTTACGAAGTAAAAAGTGAGCTAGGGTATAAGATAGTTAAGTTAAATGAAGTACAATGCCCTCCAATTAATTGCCACATATTAAATAATCAATATTATATTAAGCCAAAGTTTTATTTTTAAGTCCATCAGAAAATATGTAAATGATGTATAAATAGAGCCTAAGATATTTTTAAGAAAATGTAAAAAAAACAAAGCAACAGAGAAAAAAACTGAAATTGAAAAAAATTTAATTTGTTAATAAAATATTCCTTGTTTTAATGGTATGCTTTGATAAATACAAAAATGAAATTTCTTGGAGTTAGAAAATATTTTCTTTTTACAAGAAATATATATGTTTGGATTTAGAAAATATTTTCTTCTTATGAGAAACAAGTTTTCTTGGTTTAAGAAAATTATTTCTTGTTTTAAGGACATGGTCTTTCATTTAAAGAAAATAAATTTCTTGTTTTTTGGAAATATTTTCTTATTTTAAGAAAAGTATTTTCTTCTTTTATGAAAATTATTTCTTATTTTAAATACCTTTTCTATCTTTTTTCAAGAAATTGATTTTTTGTCTAAAGAAAATAATTTCTTCATTTAAGAAAATAGTTTCTTCATTATAGACAATTTTTTTCTTATTTAAAAAAAAAATTTTCTTGTTTGAAGAAATAAATTTCTTGTCTTAAGGGTAATTTTTCTATTTTAAAGAAAGAATATATCCCTTTTTGAAGAAAGAAATTTTCTTCAAATAAGGGCGATTCACCTTTAGCTCAAAAATAAAGGCGATTTTTCTTGTTTTAAGTAATTTTTGGCTGGTTAGTCTAAATGACACTCTCTATCCGGGGCCGGTACTCCAGTCCGATCTTACCATCCAATTATTGAGGTGGCGCGCTTCAATATGTATTCAATGCCGACATCACGAAGATGTATCGGCAGATCCCAGTGAATACGCAGCATACCCCCCTCAAAGAATTATGTTCCGTGACCGTAATGTTGAGCTTGGTGACTACGAGCTTAACACGGTGACCTTTGGAGTAAATTGTGCTCCCTTCTTGGCGCTAAGAGTCCTCCAACAGCTCGCCAACGATATAGAACACCAGTATCCAAGAGCAAGTTCCATCATCCGAACTGCTATGTATGTAGACGACGTACTGGCAGGGGCGCACGGTGAACACGAAGCCCTGCTGATGATGAGTGAACTCCAAGAAGCTCTTCACTCAGCTGGCTTTCCACTAAGAAAGTGGACCTCCAACCACAAAAGACTGCTGCAGTCAATACCACCTGAGCATCTCCTCCATGAAGACTTTCTCGAACTCGAAGACGCTAGTACTGCTAAAACGTTAGGTATTCGGTGGCGAGCCACCACTGCACAGTGGTTGATCTTGTATGGAAAAAGCGGCCAAAAATACTTCCAGTTGGTATATAGATCTGAAAATTTCTGCACTGCTATAAAGACCCAATAACATAAAAAAATTATAAAACAAAGGCAAAAACCATACGTTAAAGCCCGAAAATATTATAAAATAACATTTAACGAGAAAGGCAAAGCTAACTTCGTCTGTACCGAAGTTTTGATACACTTGAAATAG
Organism: Lordiphosa stackelbergi; assembly: GCA_018904235.1. NCBI lineage: Eukaryota > Metazoa > Arthropoda > Insecta > Diptera > Drosophilidae > Lordiphosa > Lordiphosa stackelbergi. The sequence continues at coordinate 41,881 of JAEIFU010001961.1, forward strand.
CTTGTCTCAACGGTTTGAGACTTCGACCAAACTTCGCAGATCTGCTTAAAAACATTACATATTACCCATGACCTTGTTTGAGAGCAGTAATATTGAGAACAAAACAGTTTTTCTTACTAAAAACCATTTTCGAACGAACATTTGTATGGCAGCTACAAGAAGTAGTCATCCGATCCGGTCGGTTCCGACATATTAGCAGCGTGCAGAAGACTCTGTGCAAAGTTTCAGCTCGATAGCTCCAAAACTGAGGACTAGTTCGCGTAGAAACAGACAGACGGACAGACGGACGGACGGACAGACGGACAGACGGACGGACAAAGCTTAATCGACTCAGCTCGTCATGCTGATCAAGAATATATATACTTTATGTGGTCTTGTTGCAATAACCTTTGGTTTGACTTTGGTCAACCAGTCATTATCGACGTTGATAGCCCAGCGGTACTGGTGCTAGCGCCCAGTTATAGAGAAACGAGTTCGATTTTTTTTTTATTTTCCTTAAGTTAAATAATATAATAATTAAATAAGTAAAAAAAAACTCCCCCCTTACAGGATTCGAACTCGTTTCTCTACAACTGGGCGCTAGCACCAGTACCGCTGGGCTATCAACGTCGATAATGACTGGTTGACCAAAGTCACCCAAAGGTTATTGCAACAAGACCTAAGTTTTTCGGTGTTCATAATAAAAACTAAGCAGGCGCATAGATTTTCTCAGGCTTTCTTATGTGAGAAATAAACGCGAAATTAGTACCTTTGGCATGCTTCCAGGTCCGTATAGACATGTATATACATACATAGTGACCCAAAGATCACATATATGTAAAAATATTTGTAATTGGGTGCTTGGTTAAAAAGTTATTTGAGTTTAATTTTTATTTTAATTTTTATAATAAAAATTGTCAGATAATTTTTATTTTTAATTTTTATGAATAAAAATTGTTTGATAATTTTTATTTTAAAAATTAAAAATAAAAATTAAAATTAAATTAAATTTTTATTTTAAAAATTAAAAATAATTTTTTTCAAAAAATTTTTATATAAAAATTAAAAAAATATAAATTAAAAATAATTTTTTTCAAAAAAAATTTCAAAATAACTCTTATTTTGTAATTTTTATAAAAAAAATTATAAAAATTACGGTCCCTGGTTTATTTAATTTTAATTTTATCTTATAATTTTTTTTTTTACTTAGTTTTAAATTTCACTTTTAGAAAGTACTTTTTTTCTCTTTTCTAAATTTTTTTTCTCTTTATATCTGATTTATTTTAGTTTTATTATTTTTTTCCTTTGCTCCTATTTAGGTTTTGGTTTTTTTTTCACCTTCTCTGTCTCTGTATCATTAAAGTTTTTTGGTAGCTCTAATAACGTCTCTGACTACAATTGGCTGTGAATCGGGGCACAGCTGGCCGGACGGGCTAATAAAATTCCCCCATCGTGTCAGAGTCGTTATTAGTTATTCTGTAATTTTGTTAGTTTTTTTCTTTGTTAGGCTTTCTTAGTCAATAATGCTTTTTTATAATGTATGTGTAATTGAGTTGAAAGCCTTTTTTGTCGACTAAATAAATAAATAAACAAAATAAAAAAAAATAAAATAAAATAAAAAAAAAAAAAAGTTTGTGCAAAAGGATGTAACAGGGAGAAGGAATCATTTCCGACCCTATAAAGTATATATATTCTTGATCAGCATCAACAGCCGAGTCGATATAGCCATGTCCGTCTGTCCGTCCGTCTGTCCGTTCGTATGAACAAACAGATCTCAGAGATGGTAAGAGATAGAGGTTTGACATGTATGGGACAAATGCTTCTTATACTTGCAGGCAGATCAAGTTTATTTTCAATTTTTGTCACGCCCCCTCCCGCCCCCGCAATTTGGAAAAAAAGTTATATCTGCCACAGTTTTGTAGATAGATGATTCGTAGTTAGTCATTAGCAAAGTGTATCGATTTGTCGAAGAAATGATAAAGATCGGATGAGCGGTTCTCGAGTTATGAGCAAATAAGTATATCACTCCCCGCCACCCAACACCCACCCTTTCACAACCAACGCCGCACAATCTTAGAGAGAGAGAGAGAGAGAGAGAGAGAGAGGAGGGAGAGTGAGAGAGAGAGAGGTACAGAGTATATTATAGTCGGGCTTGACCGACTTTCTCACTTGTTTATTGTCGTTTGGTGTCGAAGCTTGTAAGCAGATTTATGTTGTGAAATCCTTGTTTTGAGCTTAGATTTTGTTGTTCCAGCGTATAGTTTGTTGCACTTGTTCTCCAAATCTCGGTTTTGTCTATTTTGGATTTCGTCTTGTTGTAAAAGTTCTTCATTGTGTTTGTGGGTTTGAGGGCTATTTGTATGTTATGTTTGTTGAAGCACTCAGATTTCGCGAAACGCTCTGAGAGTTGTGAAATGTAGTTAAGGCTCCTAAAAGATTTCGGTTGTTTGTCGTCTTTTGGTTTTTTAATCCTATTTTTACCAATTAATGATTTTATAATCCTCATTGGGAAGTCATTATTCTTTAATGTCATTTAATTTCGGAAATTATGACATTATGGTAGATCTCGTCGCTAATACTCAACATCCGTTGAATACAGCTGGCAGCCGTATTTTTTATCATATTTTTTGGGTGTTTGGAATAAAAATTGATGATTCGTCCTGATGCTGTCGGTTTCTTGTACCATTTTATTTTAATGTCTGTTTATAGTGAAATCTAAATAGGGAAGTTTTCCATCTACTTCTATCTCAGTGGTAAATTTTAAATATCTATGAAAAGAGTTTAGTGCATCCAATGTGTCCTAAATATCGGCTTCCTTAATAATGGCGAACAGATCGTCCACATATTTTGTTAACAGTCTTGGTGTGTTTTTATTCACTTTAATAATGAGTGTAACCTCCTTGAGCACTAATTAAATCATATATCCTATTCGGCATACTGTCTATGAGGTTTTTTAGGTCAATAAGGGACAGTTCTTCCCATGCCTCAATTATTGCCAATTTGAGCTCCTTACTACTATCGTACTTTGGGATTTGAGCATAAATCCTTCTGACTAGCACCGGACACAGGTGTAGCATCGGGTTTAAGTCCGGGGAGCACGCGGACCACTCCAAAAACCGAACTTTATTACCTTTAAGCCGTGTATTGATGCGTTGTCCTGTTAGAAAATTTACTTTTGACGCCTTCGACCGCAAAGAAAAGGCAATCAATTTATTTGCAAAATGTTCTCGTACTCCCTTGAGTTGAAATGAGTGCTTGGAAGTGCCAGCTCCATGCATCCAAACTCGCAGAGCGCTGCCCAAACCATCAATGATCCTCCTCCATAATATCTCTTAAAAAATTACAGGGGTTCCTTCCTCAAATCCCTATAATAGTTCGAAAACCCATCAGGACCGGCGAGACAGAAATCGGCTTCAATTTAGATGTTTTCTTCTTGATTTTTAGGACGAAATCTGCTTGCATAGGAGAAGACAATCTTGACTTCGAACGTCTCAGGAATTCGTGCTTGATTTCAGTATTTTCGGCTTGGATCCAAGAATATGCGGTCTTTCCGTACTTTTGATATCAAAACTGCTTGATATCAAGCACGATCGGCTTTGTTTTTTCTCTGAGTGAGAAAATGATCTACAAAGATTAATTAATATTTGCCTTGCTCTTACAAATTTTTTACTTTTGTCCAGTCAGTTCCCAGATTCTCTCTGGCGAATTACGTTTGGGCTTCTTTATGGCGATTCAGCAACCTTGCTGCCACCTTCACTTTTCGTATGTCTATGTTTTCAGATTTCTTTAAAGATCGTGCAACGGACCAGCAAGACACTTTTAGGCCACATTCAAACGCTTGCAGCACTCACTAATCGGCGCTGGTCACGCTGACTTATCTTCGGCTTACCTCCTCCGTGATTTTTTTTCCAATTCTTTAGACAATTTTACGACATGAGCAATTTTCACTTTTAAGCGCCAGAATTTGGCCTTTCTCGACATCTGACAGCACTGGCCTACTTGGCATATTTACGAATTTATTACAAGTAGTTACTCAACAAAGTGTACGCAAAAAAAATCGGAGCCAGCAAACACAAAATAAGAAAATAGATTGTGCGGCTATAGTGATGCCTCGCACAAATCAAAAATTAACCATAACGGTTAGTTTTTGCACTGAGAGTGTTGATGTTTGTCATTTGTCATCGTTAATCGCAAAGTTTTTCTAGCTCTACTGTTTCTATGCGTACACTGAAAAAACAAGGTGCGGCTATAGTGCTGCTCTAGATTTTAGGTCTCTAGAATTTTGAATCCAATAGGATTTACCGTTAAGCTATAGCATTCATATTAACTAGGGCTGCAAACCTTTTAAAAATCGAATGGATTTCACTCCGGGGTTCAAACTTTTTATGTTCGGGTTCGATGAATCTAGGTACGGGTTCGAACCGGGGTCATAAATAGTTTTGTGTTCAGCTAATTCAATAATAGTATCGATGTGTTTGTTTAGAGTAAGAAAAACTGTGCTTGACTGTTAATAGTGTTTTTGTTTTTTTTGGAGATAGAAGTGTTCGACTTAAGAATGCAAAATTATTATGTCGGCGAGATAGCTGCCAGGACTTCAACCACGTTAGCAGAAATGAATGCTTATTGCAAATGTGATAAAGTCGATAATATGTACTTTACGGAGCACTTATATGGGCCCCAGCAATGTGGGTACTTTCTCCCGGCTGAGACTGCAGATCTGCATACCCCTATAGGGGATTCCAGCGCAAGGCAAAATATAAAACAACGATGGTAAAATACAAAATGAAATGGAACACAATTATGGCCCAAATTTGTAAATTTTTTGACTATTTTTTAATTTTTGAAAAACAAAATTGAAGAACGAATTTCGTGCACGCGTTGCGGAGATAGCCCCTTGCACACACATTTTGTTTACAAAATATAACAGACTTAACTGTTAAATAATTTAAAGTCAATCAATGTGAATAAAACAAGTTTTATTGAAATTCAGTTGCATCTCTGATTTCCCCATATTAAATATCCCTAAAACGAATCTGTTAAAAAAATTGATTCCCAAAAGTGTTCACTTCAATAAATTTTTACTGACATGTGATGAGAATTTGCAATTACTACAAAAATTCAAATAGTTTTTTTTTCCACTTGAAATTGAAAACTAATTTCGGGGCAGAAAAAAAACGTTTACAAAATCAAATCTGTGCTCTATCTCAAAATACAAATATATGAGAGTGTCAATTGAAATAGAAAACCGCGTGCTACACGCAATCGGAGTTGTCAAAGCGACGGGAAAAAAATCAAAACAAATTTTAACCCCTTCACAGCAGCTGCGGCGTCGACTGAAGTTTCTGCTGTTTGGTAGGTGGGCAACTTCTGTGCAAAAAGTTCAGAAAAAAGTGCAACAAATTAGGCGGAAAACGTAAAAAATTCTTTTTGCAATTGCTGGACCAGACTCAACCTCAACCCCAGCCCCAAAACGCGCTTTCAACATTGTAGCAACCTTTGAATTCCACTTCCTCTCACTCTGCCGGAGCAAACACCAACTTCCCTGCATTTTTTCTTGTTTTTCGCCTTCACATCCTTTTTAGTTCTGTTCTGTCTGCTTCTATTGATTTTTTTTCAAATACAAAATTATATATATTTTTTTTGTTAATTTTGGCTGTCTCTTTGTCGCCAACTCTTTTGAGGTTAGAATTTGATGTACTTTTTGTTTGGTTGCAACTTTTGCGGCAATTACTTTAAAAATTGAAGTTGACCAGCGGTTTTCGCGGTTTTCCATTTCGAATTCCGTGACTGGCCCCATTAGTCAGCCGCAGTTGCCGCCGCTACAGCTTTAGCTTCGATTCCAATCCCCGTCAAAGTCGCTGTCGGAGTGCCATGTTCTGCTCTTGATTCGCTTCGCATTTCAACTTTCACTTTTTTTTTTTGTAGTCTTTGTTGTTGCTTGGCTGTCGGTTTTGCGTCACGTTGACTTTTTTCTATCTAATTGAAGCATAAGTATTAATTGCTATGCTTTGTCGTGCTGTGGCTTAGGCGTGCTGTGGCTTAGGGTTTCCACTTTTTTTTCTTTCTATCTTGCTGCTGCCTTTGGGTTGAAAACTGGTTTCGTATACTGAATACTGCGCTTAATTTGTTAAGCATAGTTTTAAGTTAGTTAAATTTTTTAGTAAAAAACTTACTAAAGTTTAGCAAGGCTAAAACTTTAAGGAAACCACAGGGTGAGCCAAATAGTTATGGAACAAAGCGGAACTTAGACATTATTTAGATATACCAATATCGGAACATCCCCAAAATATATGCTATACCACGACCTTGTACATTCTATTGGGCAGGGAGCCAAATAACTACTTGAGGTAATCAAGTGAAATATCCTTCCAGGCACTTGGACAAGATCCGATTTAGTAGAGTTTTATCTTCCAGACTTACATACTTTTCATGTCAGCCATCCCCAAACGTTTTTTAAAATAACTACTGACCGTTTTTCGTCCACAAATAACGTTTATTTACGGACCCTTTGAGCAAAAAGTCAAAGATTCAACGTTCACATAGTCTCTTGAATAAATCGGTCTGCGCTGAACGACAAACCAATTTTATTGCTTCTCATTTGCTGCGCTCATTCAATGACCGTTTTGTCGCGAGCGAAGAAAATAAAAGTCTTTTGCATTTGTATGCGTGTGTGTGCCAGTGAGGCGTCTGGTTGGGCTTTTGAATAACACAAGCCACACATAAACAAATCAAGAAAAAACACCGTTTACGCTGAGCATTTCATTTGTTTGACTATCTACTCACTGTTAAGGGGAGAGTGCTCATTTGGATCGCTCTGTATATTAGTAGAAGTAGAAGTTCTTTATTCATAGAACATTAAATATATACAGGCATGGCATTTTGCCCTTAGCCTTAAATTTAAATTATACAATTCACATTTTTAACAAGCAAGAGCTACCGGAACGCCCTTCCTTCAGAGCTACACCACCTACCTTCCCCGCTCGTCGCGAGATAGTAGATCTTTCACTCCTCAGGATAGAATCCCGGGCTCTACCAATTAATAAAAAACAAGGAAAAAACTAACAGAATTCTCTTTTAAAATGCTTCCTTAATAATTCTTGTCCTGTATTTGTGAGCATCCAACAGGTATTTTGCTAACACTCTCCAAGATTGCCCGTTTGCGACTGCTATAAGCTCTTCCAATGTGAGACATGTCTTGCCCCATGAGCGGATCCTCAGTTCGTGCAAGATTGGACAGACTGCTAGTGAAGTGAATCACATCTTCGCGTACTCTCTTGTTGCAAAGGCTGCACAGCTCATTTTCAACACGTCTGTGCGGTGAATAGTTAAGCGCCAGTACCTCTGTTCTGGCACTGCAAATATAGGAAATGGTTAGAGTGTCATAATCTTCCCTAAAGTAATTATTTTCTCCAAGCTCGTAACTTAAACGCTTGTACATCTGTCGAGAAGTGCTTTCGCGAGCTCGCCTAATATTTGCCTCACGCGTTCTATCGTAGATTGAAGCCAGTAGAGAGGATTGACTCTCTTTACAGGTGTTAGGGTCGGCTAGGTCTAGATTCACTTCATGTTCAGAGGCCATTTTTGAAAGCATTGCGAAGACGACGCTATCAGTGCAAACGCTACCATATTCGGATACCTGTCAGCTGACAAAGACATGATTTTGTTCATGCATTTGAAATGCGCTCGTAGTGTGTGAAGGGACATCTCAGGTAGGCCTGTCTCCAAATGTATCGCGTATGTTGGCGTATTGTTTGGGAGATAAATTATTTGTTTCAAAAAAAATCGCACTCTATAAGTTGCTATTGAACATGACTTAAAACCAAACCGTGGAGAAACGAAGTGTTCTGCTCAGAGAGAGAGAGGGAGAGGAAGCGTGCATGGTATTTATACTCTGTACCAAAGTAGGGTTGTTAATATTTAATCGATATATCGATATTTTTGTTGGACGATAAAGGTTATTCCGATATGATATTTTTTATGCCAATATGGGCGATTATCGATATTTTTATAAACGATATATCAGAAAAGTTACTATGGTAATAGCTGGAAATTATATGGCTAGCCTGATAAATCATCTGGTAATACATCTCAAAATCGCCTTAAAGAACTAATCATACATAATTATCATATTAGGTGTCAGTGTTAGAATATATTGAAGATATCGTCATGAACCCAATAGCTCATTAGAGAGCTAGTGCGAATGAATTGTTCGTGCCGTCTGAAAGTGCATTTCGATTCTTCACTCTCTTGGCCTCAGCTTCGGCAAGCGTTTAAATCAGCGATGTCCCTTGGTTCCTCCCCGGGGGCGAAAACATTTCGCTATTCACACGCACCTGACCCGAACGCTTTCCGAAGCTGAGACCAAAAGAGCAGAAGCCGTCATTCGCTCTACAGAGTTCGAAGCGATTAGGTCAAAGCAAAATTTCGGAGCTTTCGCACACTAATAAACTCTCTCTTTTTGGCCTCGCTCTCGTTGGCCATCGCTGGTTTAAGTTATTTATATGAAAATAGCGAAATGTCTTCGGCCCCTGGAGGTATCAGGTGATAATTACTGCTTACAGACACCCGAAGCAGAATGACTGGAGAACACATTAGGCGGGTTCTCTTAAATTCTTCACTTGATATTTTTTTAAGCATAATCTGGTAAGTCTTTAAAGCCTACTCTCTGATAAGATACAAATTTATTCGTCACAATACTTGAAAAACCATTTGAACTTTGAAACAGAACAATTTTTAATGGAAGCCTTTTTATACGAAGTAATGTGCGCAACTAAATTTGTATCTCTTTGAGTTAACGTAAAAGAATCTAAAGATTAATATAATTTTAAGAAATGTACTAGTGTAGTTTTGAAAACTAATGGAAACTGTTGAAAAGATTAGATATAACCGGTCTCTGAAAATCGTCACTAGCAGTTTTATGGTGAAGACGTTTCTTCAAAGCTTTTCAATATGGATGTTATTTGAAAGCGATATATCAAATATCGACATTGAAAATTTGGATTTTTGATATAGTCGAAATTGAAATTATGAGAAATATCGACAACCCTATACCAAAAGGCACAGAGTATATTAAGTTTGTGCAAAAGTATGTAGCAGGGAGAGGGAATCATTTTCGAACTTTGTATACACGGAGAATATATTATTCTTTGTGACCAGCACCAACCAGCCGATTTCGACTTTCAAGTGTAGCTAAATAAAAAAATTGAACCATCTGTTCACCTAAGTCTCTACGTCAGGATCTCAGATGAAGGAGCTCAAGAGCTCACAGGTTTCAAATGTATGGGACATATACTTCTTATACTTGCAGGCAAATCAAGTTTACCCCTTCGCCTTATCAATATGTATCAATTTGCCAAAAAAATGATCAAAATCGGATGAGCGGCTCTCAAGTTATTAGCAAAAAAAAAACCCAAACCCCTACCCCCTCCCATATAACCAACACCGCACAATCTTTGAGAGAGAGATAGAGTGAGAGAGATAGAATCTAAGCGATGAGCCCAGCAGTAGCGCTGCATTCAGCTTCTACTCCAGGTACAGAGTATTTTATAGTCGGGCTTGACCGACTTTCTAACTTGTTTAAAGTGATTCAACATTAAGCTTAACAAGAGTAGTGTCTATTATATCAAACCTGTAGTATTGAACTGGGCCATTAAGTTGTGCAAGCTTGACTACTGGCTAGCTTAAGCAGTTTAGTCACGCTGGGCTGGGTGAAGCATTTAAACAAATGAAATGTAAATTAAATTATGAGTGGCCAATGCCAAGTTAAAAAGTTCTAGTCACGGTCACACCAGGGCTGTCAGTGACTCGTTAAGGGAAACGTTGCTAGCCCTTGCTGTGCTTGCATGGCCTAGTCACGAACTAGACCTGATGAAATGGCATGCCACTAAATGCATTGATTGCTTTTTTACTTCCATATAAAAATCTTTTTGTATTCTAACCTTATCGACCGACCCTTTTTACTGATCAATATAAGATGCTACCACACGATTTTGGCAATGTTTCTCCAAATTTTTCCACAGAGAGAGAAATAATCCGTGAGAGACGTCGCTTTTTATTGTGCTCCGTATTTAAATATTTTTTGTGACTTCTATAGTGCCTTTAATTTGCCCAAATCAACTTAAATCGCTGCATTAATTTTACCTGCTGTCGGTGAGTGCTTTGCTTTCTAGTTGTGCATCTTGGAAATATTAAATTAATAAATACAAATAACACAGCGTCTGCCCTGTGTATTTTGTTTGTGTTTTGGTTCGCTAACTTTGATTTGGCGGTTCCCCTGTTCCCCCTCTTAATAAAGTTGTTAGTGTGTGCCTTCGCTGTTGCATTACTCTCAGAGTGCATCGCTCTCACCGCATTGTTGTTGTTGTTGTTTGTTTGCAAAAGAAAGCTTCTGAGCCTCTGAGCTTTTGTACTCATTACACCGCTCTGAGAGTGAGTTATTGATACGCGCTTTGATTTGCAAATCTCTTGATCTTCAACCCCCGTGGTAAATTTAGGAGAATGTCGTGCTGCAAAAGTCGTGCCCAAACAAAGATGCTCATGATTTGGACCAACTACGGTTTGTTAGTTGGTGAAGCAAAACATGATGCATGGTATTGACTAAGCGACGCGACCTCGACAAAATTTGCCTGCCTAAACAGGGCTAAAAACAATAAGATAGTCCTGCCCTACTTGCACAGACATCTCAATTTGATTTTTTCTCGAATGCAATGACATGAGAAAAAAATATAATAATCTGCGTAAGTTACATAAGCAATTCACTAGCGAGTTTATCTCCAGTTCTGAGTTGCTTAGCAATATAAGTTTGAATCGAGTCCTCGCGTCGGTTAAGTCAGCTGGTCAGTTCTTAGAACGCCCTCCCTTCCGATGTTGGGAAGTCGTCCGAATCTCCTTCTTCTGTGCCAGCTTCGCCTCAATGTTTGGATTTATCGCCAACCATTTCTCTGTCCGCATCACCTGGAACTATGCTGGCATTGTCTCCCCGTGCCTACACCCTTAAATCATCTCCGCTAGTAGTGTTGTTAATCTAACAACACCGAGATTAGACCACCTCCAATTGTGCCGTCTGAACCCGATGTCACTATTTCAGGTCCCTTCAGCGTCCTCTTCTTACAGTCGTCGCAACGACGTAAGCAAGTTTTTGTGTCTGTTGTCCCCCGAAACTATTTGCGAGAAAATTGCAGCATATATCGCGAGCAAAACCTCAGCAAGTGTTCTGATAACAAAGTTTGATTTTGCCCAACCGTGATGTTGGTTCCTTCAACATGTTCCATCTGATAGTACTTCCAATCATATGTGATCCAGAATTTTGGCTGCCAGATATGATTGTTCATGAGTTTAGGCCACGAAATCGATTAGCCTGTTAGTTTACCTTCTTTAAGCAAACCTCAAATGTAGGATCTAATTCTAATAGGGTTTCAAAAACTAGTTCCGTCCGTTTGTCCTCATATAGCCTATCAAAATGTTAGGGGTCTATTATCTAAACTTTCACCTTATTCCCAAATAGTGCTTCATTTGAGTTTGACATTATTGCATTTTCAGAGACTTGGTTAAATCAAACAATTTTATTCTGAAATATTGTCAAATGATTTTTTATTTACCGGCATGATCGACCAGTTCTGCAGAGGTGGAGGTGTACTCACAGCAGTTAAATCCACCCTGTGATCAGAACTGATCTAATGTTAATGTGCCTAGTGATGTTGAATTGTTGCCAAAGGTAACTCCTTCTAACATTCTCTTTATTTATTTCCTGCTCCTATATTCCTCCATCTTCTGATAATCAAGTTTTATATGCAACATATTGTTTGTATCAAAGATGTTTTTACCCAATTAAGAGACATTGACTTAATGGTTGTTGCTGGGTGATTTTAACCTACTAAACAT
>JAEIFU010001962.1:0-53726 GCA_018904235.1 Lordiphosa stackelbergi
TTACGTATTGCTAGATAGTCCCTATACTCCCTTTTCACACAATAGCAACTGCATTCTTAACTTACCAAACAACGTCGAGCCCCCTTCACTTATGATCTAGCTTACTCCCTCTGTTTGGGCAAAGGTTCTGTTTGGAAAAAGTTTTATATTTATTTATTCTTTATCGGTATAAGGCTTGATTACAGATGACATAAATTTTTCAATATTTCATTCAAATAAGAATGCTTTGCAACAGCATTCAGATTTCAAAACATTTTAAAAGTGTTTCTATTCATGGGAACCCCAACATAAAAATTGTTTTTTATGTCATCTGGAATTAGGCCTTATATTAGAAGTTCAAAAAGGAAATCAATGCAAAAGTAAAAGTAAAGAAGAATTCCCTTCAGCTTCAGTTTACATTTTGCATGATAGTTTTACAATTAAGAGAGAACGTTTGCGCTGCCTCTCAATTTTGCCGGTGCTAAACGATAGTGCTTAAAAAGATACTTCAAAGTGCCAGTAGGAAATCACCTGCTGACAAAATACAGCTGACCATAAAAGAGCATCTGACACGAAAATTTCTGACACAAGCGGAAGTCGACTGAGCAACCTTTCTCTCTAATATTCTTTGCTCCATGTCAGAGGTCCCAAATACTCCTTTCATTAAATTACCTTTTAAATTAAATAACTCCCCTACCAAACTAAAGTTGATTTAAGATGTACTCCCACAAGTGCTCTCTGTCGAGGGGCCTTTTGAATTTTATTTATTAATTTTGACAGTATAAACACAGATGAGAGAAATCTAGATAGCAGGTTTGCTCGGTGCCTCTTCGCTGCCAGCTGCGCTGCTGTGGCGCTCAGGTTCGATTATCGCCCTGTCTTGCTCTATCGCGGTTGTATTTTGTTTGCGCCAATTGATGGCTGATGGGTTGGAGAAAATCTTTCAGCTGTCTGTTAGCTCAAACAATAACAAACAAAGTGTGCCTAGCATTTGCCTCTCAGAGCAACTGTCATATGTTTTAGAGAGCGAAGAGAGCGAGTTGAAAATAATTAAGACCCCTCACCACATCGGAATACGTCACCTTATAGTAAATTCACCTTGTCTCAGACACTATGAAAAAATGAAACGAAATGACATCTCACCTCTGACTATTCACAGACCCAACGGCGCAGAGCTCAACGTGTTCTGTGGAAAATATGCATTACAACTGTCGAAAATGTAGGGCACTACGATCGCTGACTTTCGTTAGAGAGATAGTAATCAAAAACAAACAGACTGCGAACATTCTGCATTACAATTTAAAAAATTTACGCATTCGTAATGGGAATCCGATAACAGTTCGGCTCTGGCATACATCCTTTATTACTAGTAATGCAGGCTGTGCGCACCCCCCTTAAAAAGCAAAGTAATGCAGATTGTTTGGGAGTATTTCCTTCATACTGATGGCAAAGTAACGCAGGAGTAACCAATTTTGTAATGGCAATTTGCTCCGCTGGGTAGTACCTGTTGATAGAGTGAGCAACTCTGTTAAGGTTTTTCCTGTCATTTCGGTGAGCAGACAGCATAGAAAAATTTGGTTGACCATATTTTGCGAGCTCCAGCTACAATTATTTGGAGAGCTGCGAGTTGGACAAACATGTGGAGCTGATCAAAGTGGGCAAGTCGCAACCATTTTTATGGAATCTGGCCAATAAAATCATTTTGATACGGGCAGCTCCGACCGCTGCATCACTTGTGTCTGAGAATCTTTTTCGGCATGCTTCCCCGTTAATGTGGTTGGTATGCCATTCGCCCAATGTGTGCACACCACCCGAGTCCAAACCTTCGTAGCCTCCACAGCCCACGGCCAAACAGACCTAAGCCTTTTGCAGCTCCATATCACATTATAGAGTGTTTCCTCCGGCTTTATGTGGTAGTTTCGTTGATCCAGACGCTCCCGTTGCTACCTTTTGGTATTCGCTATAGCAGTATACATATCTTAGGGGTCAAGTTCTGCTCACGCAGGCCAATCAATACAATAATAAAGGACACTGCTTATACCTCCAGCACACACACAATGCATCCATGAAATTTTCCATGGCATTGCCTAAGACCTTTGAATTTCTCCCAGTGAACTTTATCAATTCTCTTAACTCTTTAATTTTATTTGAATTAGCCCGCCTATTTCTTAAATAAACAACATCTGAATTTCTTGCCGTTGCTTGGTCACACTACATTGTCCGAGCGGCTCAGAAATTATCAAACAATTTCCGCTCCGCAAAAAATTTCGAGTGTCTCCGTACAGCATAAGTAAATAGTCTTGGGGGCTACCAGCTAACACATCATCAATAACACACAATGTAACGTCGCCCTTTCAGAACCTTCAAACCATCAGCAAACAACTGAAGTTAAATTTGAAACGTAAAAGTTAAACTAACATCGTTTTGGACCGAAATTTATTTGATTTAAACTTAAAATTAACTTATTACTAGAAAATGGAAAATTTTGAGTAGATGGAGCATTATCTGGAACACAAACCTTAAAACTTAATTTTCGATTAAGAAAATTAAATCTTTCGCAGTTCTGTGGCACGTATGATTTACAAGCCAACCGTTGGTGAAATCTTTAGAGAATTCTGTGTCACCCAAGGCATCCAATCTTGGATTCAAAACAAAACGCTATTATGTACACTCAAAAAAAAAAGCAGAACGATTTGGTCTCTAAAAAAAACGCTCTTGATTTTATGCTGATTTTGTTTAGAATTTGTTAAGAACAATTCCATTTTGAAAATTCTTATTTTTGGTAAAAATTGTTCTTAAACTCCAAATCGACCGTTAAAAATTCAGAAATAGAAATAAAATTCTTGATTAAATAAAAATTGTTTTAATATAAGATCTAGAGCCCTGCATGAATGGAGTCAAAGGGCCCTTTGATTCATGTAAAAAAAAAATGGTTTAAGTAAATCAAGTCAACAATTTATTTTTAGTTCAAATTAATCAGCTCAAATTTTCAGTGACTCCAAACAGATCAAACTCAAAACAGATCAAGCTCCAAACAAATATCTGCCGCATTAAAGTGGGTATGACCCAAGGTAGAGTAATTGAACTAGTACTGTGCACCGCGGTATTTCCGGTTGCAGACGCCCAAAACACTTAGCTGCCAGCCGTGCTAGACCTAATATATCTGCCTCTGGACACTGCCAGTAACATCTGATTCAAACGGTTGAGACGGTGCAGAGCAACATATTCGCATAATGCTCGCTGTCCCCTGGTATATGTAACTTCAGCCTTTAGGCCCCCGCCACAGACAGCAGAGCGAAGAGTAGCATATCCGCTTTGGAAAATCAACGCACGAGCACATAGCGAGCCCGCACACCAACAGCTTAGCTGAGCGGAGCATTTTTTTTACGTAACTTCCTAGCTCTGCTCAGCCCGGTTCTGTGTGCGAGGCCTTAGAGAGACTTTGGCTGCACTTTCTGCATCCAGCAAACTGGCTGACCTCATTGCTTTCCTTATCCAATATTTTTCCAAAGATTTCCCACACTCTGCTTCTTCCACGCTATGGGCTAATGCTAAACTGTCAAGAAATAAGCTTCTTTTTAATATCTTCTTGGGTTAATACTAAAGCCTCCGTGGAATATGATGAAGACTGTTTTTGAATTTAGATAAAACTTTAACGTAAGTTCATACTTATCTGAAAAACATTTTACCTAATTTTAACCGTTCTAAATATTAAACATATACTTACTGATTGGTCCAGTGCAATTTCATAATTTTGCATAATTTTTGTATTAACAACGAAATTGAAGAAAATTAATTTTGTTTAAATTTGCTCAGAAATGAATGACAATTAGGTTCTGAGATTTTTAATCTATTTATTGAATCCTTTGAGCTATTTGAGTTGAGCATGATTGATCTAGTTGCTTGTTGAGCTGATTTGAGCTGAATCATTTCAAACAGATCAAACAGCTCATGGCTCATGTCATGAGCTATAATTTTATAAATCAATAATTTTGTGAGCTACTAGAAGTTCATAGATAGTTTAAATCAGAAACAAAGTCAAGGGGAACTTTGATTCAATTCACGCAGGGCTCTAATAAGATCATTTCGTACTTGATGTAAAAATGAGCTCTTACACTCCGAGAGAAAACCAAGCCGATCGTGCTTGATATCAAGCAGTTTTGATGTCAAAAAGTACGGTAAGACGACATATTCTTGGATCTGAAATCAAGCACGAATTTCTGAGACGTTCGAAGTCAAGATTAAGATGTCTTCTCCTACGCAAGCAGTTTTCGTCTTAAAAAATCAAGAAGAAAAATCTAAATTGAAGCAGATTTCAGTCTCGCCGATTCGAGCTAGAATTCTCTAGGTGTACTGGAAGCACAAATCGCTATTAGCTAACATAAATAAGTCTTGATCATGCTTATTTTTGCCAAAATTAAAAAAACGTAATAGTGCTTAACATTTTCAAAACGTTTTTCAAATCAAGAATTTAGGGATTTTTAAAAATGCTCTTGAAATAAGAAATTCCGTACTTGAATCAAGAATTTTTGCCTTATTGAAGTTTTGGTACTAAAAATTCTTCATTTAAGTACGAAAATTCTTGATTCTTCGTAGAGGGCCTCACCAAACAATAAAAGAGCTGCACAAAGTTCAGAGCTATTCTATGTATAATTATGAAGATCGTTTGTACTCTAGGAAAGTGGATCAAAACTATTTTGACTCCTCGATCTAGGCATATAAGCCCGGAATAAAGCAGCGTCCTATGGATGTTCCAAAAAAAGAAACTTGAGACGATCAACACTGTAAGGTACTCAACCATTTGTTTGTCAGAGGCATTTGGGAAATTGAGGGAAACCCAAATGCCAACGAAGGATCATCCTTTAGCTAGGTCTCACACCAATTTAATATTCAGTTAGCGAAATTAGCTCATACGGGGGGCCACATAAATC
The DNA here is from genome assembly GCA_018904235.1 of Lordiphosa stackelbergi. Classification (NCBI taxonomy): domain Eukaryota; kingdom Metazoa; phylum Arthropoda; class Insecta; order Diptera; family Drosophilidae; genus Lordiphosa; species Lordiphosa stackelbergi. Next base: position 4,911 of record JAEIFU010001962.1, read on the forward strand.
TTTAGAGATTTTGCCGACGGTTGGTTTGTAAATCTCCTCAAAAAATCGTCGGTGCTTTGAGAGATTTCATTTTCTTATTAGAAAATCTAGTTAGAGCACCAGAGGTTCCAATTGAAGTTCCATCTCTAAAAACAGGGCTGAATCTCTTGCCAAAAATTTTTCCCATTTTTAGTTATTGGTTAATTTGATGTTTAAATGAAATGTTTTGATTAGGTTATATGTTTTATGGAGCATTTTTAAATCATAATTCAAATTTAAGTCATATTCTCCATAAATATAATGGAAAATTTAAAAATTTGTTGGCGCCAAACATAAGGTATAACTTTTATTGCCGGGTTTTAATGGAACCAAGAATCAACTATCCGATATCAACTAATATAACTGATAGCTCAGTGATAAAGCCTAAGTATAACTCCATCTTTTCTCTGTGTAAATTCCAACCGCACGTAGCTGTGTCCAATTTCCCGACAACTTAATTGAATTAGGCTTGGGGAATCTGCAAAGCTTCGTATACGCAACGTTTTGAGTGCTCATTCTCATTCTCAAGCCCATTTGCAACAGTTGCACGCACGTCTCACCAGCTGAATAATTGCAAATTTCTGTTTACTCTCAACTTTAACATTTTGACTTAGTTTTCCTCTTTTATTGCAACGCCCCAGCTCGAGTTAGTTAGTTTTCCTGCTTGGATCCACCCAAAAAAAAACAAAAACAATGCCATTTGACATTTAGACAAACAGCCAAGGCAACTGTTGCAGTTGTTGGCCACAAAAAAAAAAATCCAATTTAAAACCAGGCAGGGATTTTGGTTTTCCAAGCACTGAAACTGTATTAAAGCCAGACCGCACCTTTGGCGGCCTGTCAAACTGGAAAACTGGCCAAGCTAACAGTTTTGACAATTTACCACCAAGAGCAGAGCTGCACTCCCATTTGGATTCGGATTCGGATGCGGAGTTGGACGTCTGTCTGACTATTTATATAATTGGCAACTCTAATTTTTTGTGTGTTGGGATCTATCTCTCTGCGGCTGGCTACCAAGTGTCCAGCTCAGGGAGCTGGAAAATTCATGACCAGAGAGTGGTTCTTGCTTGTTTGTGGCCAGTTGAGCGTGAGTAATCAGAAAGCTAAACGCGTTGCATAAATATCAAAATGTGTGTGTAGTACCATAATGAAACTGGTTTCAGCTTTTGGGGCGGCCGTTCGAAAGAATTACGGAGTATGTGTGTGCGAGTGTGTGTGTCCATAATGCTTGTCATAAATTCTCCAAATTACCCAACACGTCTTTGGTCTAGTCTTTGGCTTTGATTGCAAATTGTGTGACAGCAAGAGAGCGCGTAAATTGAATTTATGTAGCTAACTCCCGACTTCTAGTTTAGCTACTTACTTAAAGGATTAATTGGTGTTCAACATTCTTCACAACTTCAACTCGAACTGAGGCCTTTGACAATTGGCAAACATGAGTTTCAATTAAAGACAATTGAAAGAGTTCTTTCAAGTGCATTGAACCTGCTTGCATCTCTTATATTATTAACAGAGATTTCCAAATTGAACTTGAGCATAAAAGTGGCCATAAAATTAGACTTCCTTCCCTTGGAAAGTCATTAAAATAAATGTTGAGAACTGTTTATGATGCCCAAATGAGCATTATTAAAAACATTAATGAGTTTTGATGAGGCATAAAATCATAAAAAAAAAACCAAAATATTAAATTCATTTTTATTGATTTGAATTTATTTAATGACCATAAACTAATTAAAGCGCACTTTGAAATAGCCAGTTTGATGTATTTATTTGTCTCGACTTATTTTTTAATTTCTCACATGTTATTTTATGCCCAAATTTTACGAAAGCAACAAGACATTAACACAGGCTGTGGTAACAGTTTTTTTTTTACAACTTTTAGAACGCTTTTACGACTTTAATAGCACCAATTTCAGTTCTGCTGGTTCGTTATAAAGACAAAGGCTATAAGCAGACCAAAACAAGTTACAAGAAGAAAGTATAATGTACCCTTGAAATTAAGGGTATGCATTTAGTTGCATGCATACGAATAGGTACTCGTGTTTTCATTCTTTTTACCATAATAAAACAAACGCTCGTGTCAAGCCATAAAAGATGATTTCGAAGGTGTGAAATATATGTAAAACATATCTTTCGTACTCTAAATGACGGTAGACCCACATCTACATACAAGTGTTGTGGAGCGGAGGAGGAACTATACAAAATCATTAAAAAGACTGAACAATTTTTTAGTGGAGGAGAAAATGGCTTTAGCTCATCCATAAACAGCAGCGGCTTGATAAAAAGGATCTCGGAAAGTATAAATATTTATTGAGTTTAATTATGCTATTCACAATTGATTGTGTTTGCTAGGTGATCATAGCAACGCAGCTTGGGCTTCGTTAAAGGACTGCTTACGCTGGCGGCGCCCGAAGCACGCCAAGAGTGAAAGCGGTGGTGGAGTATCCATAGCAACTTAAGGAGGCAGCCATGTGAAGTGGCAGTTAGCTCTACCCATGTCGTTTTTGACCAACTTGTCGGCACAAGGAATGTATGAGAATGCCATGCATATAAACAAATAAGTGCTGATTCCCTTTTCAAGAACCTGAGCTTCTCATACGAGAGGGCTGATGATGAGAAACTTGGCCCAGCACAAAGTGATTCAATTGTGAACGCAATTCTACCTTCCACGACAATTCCGTATGTCGAACGGATGAGCTGCATAACTTTTCAATGGTCAGACTTGGGACTTCTTTGTCGCCGCATGTTGTTTACAGCATGTTCTAATCTTTGCCGTTGCTTATAAGTACATAACAACGAGATGCCATGGCCAAATCGTTCATCTCTAGTTGTTTTGTTTTCAAATTGAACTTGGAGGAAAATTTAAACTAATTAACAGCGAATAGTAATGGTGGCCTCCAATCAGTGGCGTAGATAGGGGGGGAATGTATTGAGTAAATTTTGTTGGGCCTCGATATGGATATAGCTGCTCATAGACAGTTAAATTTTTTCGTACGGTTCATTATATCTGGCAAGATTTTCATTCAAAAAGTTACATAAATCACGAATTGGAGTTGCTTTGTCTGTTTGTTGACGAAATACAGGGTTGTCCATATTCGACGGACCCATCTGGCAACGCCATAACTTTTGACAGAGATGTCAGATCGCTTAATGACATACCGCGTTTGAAGCGTCAGTCCAAGCAGATTTTTACAATGGAACAATACACGCCACGCGAGCGCTCTGAAATAGTTGAAATTTACATTCAACAGAACAAGTCAATTGTGAAAACTCAACGTGCTTTTAAAAAATTAAAAAATGTGACCGAAATGTGTGAAATGGGACCGAAAATAAGCAAAATTGCCGTATTTACGCCACTGAAAATCCTCAGGAGATTCAAGAAGTGCCTCTTCATGACGAAAAAGTCACAGTTTGGTGCGGCGTTAGTGCGAAAACGGTCATTGGGCCTTTTTTCTTCCAAAATGAAAATGGCCATGCTGTTACCATCAACCAGGAGCGTTATCGCGACATGATGACCAATTTTGTGATGCCAATTATTCGTCGAAAGCGTATGAGGCAGTTCTGGTTTCAACAAGACGGCGCTCCACCGCACACAAGTCGCATAACAATCGATTTTCTGAAGAAATTGTTTCCGGGCCGTTTGATGTCGAAAAGTGGTGATTTGGACTGGCCACCGCGTTCGCCCGATTTGACGCCGCCTGACTTCTTCTTGTGGGGATATTTGAAGTCAAAGGTTTACGTTAACAAGCCAAGGACCGTAGAAGAGCTCAAGGACAACATTCGTGAAGAAATAGCCGCTATTCCGGCCGAAATGTTGGCGAAATCGATGGAAAATGCTGCAAAAAGGGCACAATACGCCATCAACGCCAGAGGCGGCCATTTGAGAGATATCATATTCAAAAATTGATGTAAACAAATCTACTTGGAACAAATTAAATGATTAAGATTGCCAACCGCCAAATTTTTATTTTTTTCTTTGATTTTTTTAAAAAAAAACATGGGTCCGTCGAATATGGGCAACCCTGTATAGTCATCAATCTACACAGAAGCGTAGATTTCCGCTTCTTTTATCAGTAGGTTGCAAACATAAGCACATAAATGCAGGCTATTTAACTTTCTAAGCACTTACATACGAAATAAGTATGAAATTAGGTACAATGTACATGCAAGTCCTAAGAGAAAAGTCTCGAAGCTTACATATGTGCATTAGGCTGAGCATCAATTTACAAAGTGAATTCGTAAACATCAAACTTAGCTTAGTTCATTTACCACACTTTTTTAATGTCGAAGGCGAAATTCTGCCGATACACATTTGATTTTGGAGTGGCAATTTGAGCGTTCTTCAACTAATTATTTCGCAGCACAAACACGTATATAAATTTTACAACGATTAACCGCTGGCCATGCGTAGGCGACTTATACTAAACCCCCTCTTTTTTTGGGAAAAAAAAAAAAAAAAAAACAAAAAGAAAACGATCAAAAAAAAAAAAAATAAAAAGAGAAAAATATACCTCAGTGCAATAAGTATATGTGCATTAACATTTTTGGAAAACCTTGTTTTAAACCAAACGATTCAAGCCAAGTATATTTTTTTACTTATAGCTCTAGAGCCAGTAACTAAGAACTGCCTTACAGTACTTCAATATTTATTAACAAAAATTATTATTTAACAAATGTATTTCATTCTTAGGAAATAAGTATATGTGCATTTTATATAGTTCTTAAAATTTTGTATTAAGTTCAAACTTTTGATCAACTTTAATAGTTAATGTGCTTTCCTTTTGCCTCTAAGACTTTTGCAAGGCGGTTTGGCATGGAATCTGCCAGATTTTGGAGAGTTTCATTGCTTATTAACTCCCATTCTGCAAGCAAAGCGTACTTTAAATGCTTAATTGAGTCGAACTGCCTCCCACCTTTATAAATCCTGGCTGAGAGGATACCCCAGAGGTCCTCAATTGGGTTCAAGTCAGGACTGATAGCCGGCCACTCCAGTACAGGTATTTTTCTTGAAGAAAAATAAGCCTTTGTGGCTTTTGATGTGTGGATTGGAGCGTTGTCCTGTTGAAAAATCCATCTATCTTCGTAAAGATCGTCTGCAAAATCTATTAATTCACTCTCCAGCAATTGAATATAGATTTCTGAGTTTGTTCTTATTGGAATAAAACATAGCCGAGACTTTCCTGCATATCCGAAACAGGCCCAAATCATCAGTGATCCACCGCCGTGATTCCTCTTATGGCGAGTTTCTCTTGGTTTTCTTAAGTCACGCCAATACTTATGACAGCCATCAGGACCATCAAGATTAAACTTTTTTCATCCGAAAAATAACGTTTCGGAATTCTTCGGTCCAAAATTTGTACCTGTCAGCAAACGCCAAACGAGCCTTAAGATGGCGTGGCAATAGCATCGGTACAGCCACCCGGGAACTATGTTTAAGGTTACAATTTTCAGTTAAAATTTGATGGATCCGTCTTCTACCGACATTGAGCTCTAAATGACGTTTAATGCCTGTACAAGACATTTGATTGTTTACAGCCAGGCGCTTAATCTCACGCTTGCACCTATCGTCGATGTGGCTCGGTCTGCCACTGCGTTTAATCTGACCATAGGAGCTTGGATTTTTTAAGAAATTAGCTATCGTATTTCTGTGTCGAGACACTCTGGAAGCTATTTCAGTGATGGTAGCCCCACCTTCGTTCAATCCTTGGATTCGTCCGCGTTCCTCAGCTGATAAATGTGTTCCACGCGGCATTCTTAGGAAAATTTAAAATTTTTTTTTTGTGTTTCTGCAACAACTACTTAATTTACTCTCAACTTTTCATTTTTTATCAAAACACATCCAATTTGTTGCACGCCGACCATTAAATGCACACTAATTGGTTTTTGCACATAAACTTATTTCCTAAGAAAATCAAATCTCGCCACTCAAATGTGTGATAACGGTACTAAGAATGATGACCAAAGAAGAATTATGCAAAAGCATTCTAAAATAGATAACAACAAAAGACTTTTGCATACCTAGAACATATGTTCTGTTACTATTGAGGAAGAGAGAAACGAAAACATATTTGCACATATACTTATTGCACTGAGGTTTGCTTTCCAAATGGCCAAATGTCAAACAGTACCTTTGTCTAATCTCTTGCCCAAATTGTGATTCATTCACCGTAAAGCGTAACCAACTTTATGGGCAACATTTTGTATACTTTATTTGTTGTCCACTTCACTTAAAAAACTTCAGGCCTAGAAGGTAGCTTAAAAATCCTCAAGGCCCACGCGAATAGCTGCAGGCCCGTCACTGTAGTGAGTGAGGGGAACGGGGGGGAGTGGAGGCTGACGAAATGCTGTTACCGTTTGCGCTTTGACCGATTTCCATGTGGGCTTACAACCGAGTTGATGTGTTTCCTTCCATCCATATTCATGCGCATTACGCACATTTGCGTAACAGATTCAAGTGCGCGATATGCTAAAGTCTCAAGTGCGAGGCGAGCACATCAAAAAACCTACAAAAGTTAAATAAAAAACTGTTTTTTAATAAAAAAAAAAAAAAACAACTCTTCTTGTGTCGGCGTTACGCAGCAATTCGAGTTTTCAAGTGAACACAGAAAAAAAAAAAAACTCTGAAATATTTTGTTACTTCTACGTACGTAATGAGTTTGCAGAAGTTGTGCGCCGGGGGCCAAAAACAGGTTCTCCTTGGCCAGCTACAATTTTTTCCAATTTAAAATTAACTGTGTTTTGATTAATACACTATTATTGAGCTGCTCGGCATGTGGCTAGAAATTAGTTGTGCTGTTGCCGAGCGCTAAACTTCTAATGAATATGTTAAACGGATCCCGGGCCACGATGCATTTGGTGTAATTTATGAGCAGTTGGCCAAGCTAATTGGCCTAATTATATGGAGAGGAATCTGGAGAGAGAGACTGCAATTGGCAACTCACACTTCCGCAATTGTTTTTGCCGCCTGAACGGCAAACAACAAAGAGCACGTCGAGAATCGAGCAAAAGCGAATGGCACCCAAAGTCACAGGCTGGAGCTGGAGCTGGAGCCTGGCCTGCAGTATGTCTGTCTGGTTGCCAACATCGTGACTAATTACATGCGACACAAAAAAAAAAAAAAAACAGGCCCAAAGCTCAGACTCAGCCACCAGGTCGTATACGTAATTGAAGAAAAAGTAACTGAAAATTGGCCAACAGCAAATAGTTGGCTGGCATCTGACCACAATTGTCTTTTTCAACCAGTTTGCTAATTAACTCATTGATTTTTATGTAATTTGAATTTTCATCAAATTAATTTTGGCATTTTATGAGCGAAAGTTGGGATTATACTCCCCTGCCAAAGTGGCAAACTCAAGTATTTTTAGACTGGGAAATGTTGCTGACGTTGCTGATGCTGCTGCTGATGCTGCTCTGGTTCTGGTTCTGGCAAACGCCCACCAGCCTGGCAAAGCCATCTGCTGTTGCAAGTAGTGCATCAATAAACAATAGCAAATGCTGCTGCTGCTGCTGCTGGAAAACAGGAAAACGCCAACCCAGACCTGGCCACATGTGCGGATGTTGCTTTGCCCGCCGCTGGCTACCAGGAGCTGCCATAAAAAAAAAAAACACAAAATACAGAAAACCAGAGAAAAACTAAAGCAACATGTGCAAGTTGCAGTGGCCCGCGGTTAAGTGAAAGAAATCGCTGCCAATAGCGGAAATATTAGCGTTTAGCCTGACTGCTGCCAAAAGCCTAGAAAGCCACTGCAACAATCCGTGGAAAAGACAATGTGTTTATTATAGGTTTTAGTCAACGAGAGGTGGAGAGAGACAGAGCGAGAGAGAGGCAAACAGATTAAATCACACGATGAAAACAGTTGAAATGTTTGAGATAAATATGCAATTGATATTAACTCTTTTAATGAGGTATTTAGTTTGCAAATTTGCATATCCAGTTTAGCCACAATACAACTAGAACGTTACTTAATCATGAATTAAATTTGTAAGAATTAAAACTATCAAATGAAATATTATGGCTAAAGCGTGAGATTTTTATGCATCAGCAATCAATAGTTTTGAATTGTCACAAATTAAATCTTCTTTGGAACAAGTTCTTCTTCGACTAACAACGTAACATAACAGCGTAACATTAAAGTTCTTAGCTCCAGTGGCGAAATCGTAACTTCTGCCTCTGCTCAATTTATGTATGTTTGTATGAAATTCTCGTTACTTCGGACATGGACAAGGAGTATTAGACATAAAATTTTGCGCTGCCTCTCACTTTTTCTGGTACTAAACAATAGTGCCCAGAGAGATTCTTTATAGTGTCAGTTAGAAATCACAGTGGTTAGAGCGAGACGGACATATTCCGGACACATTTCGATACAACTTAAGTGAGAGCGCACAGCTGACCCAAATGTAACCAGAGAGCGTAAGAGAGAGCGAACAGCTGACTAATTTCTGACACAAGCGGTGACGACTGAGGATTTTTTAAGTCTTGATATTAGATTCTATGCTTGCCAAAGAAGATTTAGCATTGAAGCACAATTTAAAACGTTTCTCTTTTTTTGAGTGATGATCCATCTTGACAAATAGATACTTCATTGTGGCAACTCAAAATTGTACTCAAAACAAGTGAGAAAGTCGGTCTAGCCCGACTATAATATAAGGTTGTCAAAAAGTCTTGCGGTATTTCGATTGAATTTTCAATTGTTCATAAAATTGGTTATAATAATGCGATTTAAGTCAAATATGCGCCGTTTTGTTCGATGACGAGTTCCCAACGAGATGCCAACTTCATAATGCCCCTCTTATAGAAGCTCGCTTCCCTATTGGCAAAAAACTTGGAGAGCCAATTTTCACAGGACTCTTGTGGCCAACTTCCGACTACCAAGCTCGTTCGCCATGGACAGAAATAGTGGTAATCACTTGGTGCGAGATCCGGACTATACGGTGGATGCAAAAGAACCTCCCGTCCGAGCTCCCCCACCTTCTGGCGCGTCACCAAAGATGTGTGTGGCCGGGCGTTGTCCTGATGGAAGACAATTCGGCCTCTGTTGATCAAAGATGGCCTCTTCTGCATGAGTGCTGCATTCAAGCGGTCCAGTTGTTGGCAGTACAGGTCCGAATTGAGCGTTTGGCCATAGGGGAGCAGCTCATAGTGGATGATTCCCTGCCAATCCCACCAAACACACAGAAGAACCTTCCTGGCCGTCAATCCAGGCTTGGCCACCGTCTGGGCAGCTTCACCGCTTTTCGACCACGACCGTTTGCGCTTCACGTTGTCGTAAGTGACCCACTTTTCATCGCCAGTCACCATCCGCTTCAAAAACGGGTCGATTTTGTTGCGATTCAGAAGCGATTCGCATGCATCCATACGGGCAAAAATGTTTTTTTGCGTCAAGTCGTGTGGCACCCATACATCGAGCTTCTTTTGAATCCAAGCTTCTACCAAATGGTTTATAACGGTTTTGATGACTCATGCTCAGCTCTTGGCCGATGCTACGGCTGCTACTATGCCGGTCTCTTTCGATCAATTCAGCGATTTTATCGCAATTTTCGACGACAGGCATCTTCGATCACCTCTGCACCAGAACGAAAACGTTGAAACCATCGTTGTGCGGTGGAAATGGAAACTGTATCGGGTGCATAAACTGCACAAATTTTATATATATTGGGTTGCCCAAAAGTAATTGCGGATTTTTCATATAGTCGGCGTTTATAATTTTTTAACTGCTTGTGACTCTGTAATTGCATTCTTTCTTTTGTCAGTTATTAGCTGTCACTATTAGCTTGCTTTAGAAAAAAAGTGCGCGTAATTTTGTTTACATTTGTTTGATTGGCGCCCTTTTTAATATGGAGTCCACAAAAGAGCATTTTCGTCATATTTTACTTTATTATTTCCGTAAAGAAAAAAGCGCAGAGAGAGTTGCTAAAAAGTTACGTGATGTGTATGGTGATAAAGCCTTAAAAGAAAGACAGTGTCAAAATTGGTTTCGCAAATTCCGTTCTGGAGATTTTTCACTTAAAGATGAGCCACGTTCAGGTCGGCCAAATGAAGTTGATGATGACCAAATCAAAGCATTAATCGAATTGGATCGTCATGTAACTGAGCGTGAGATAGGAGAGAAGTTAAATATACCAAAATCAACCGTTCATTATCACATACAAAGTCTTGGACTGGTGAAAAAGCTTGATATTTGGGTACCACATGAATTGAAAGAAATTCATTTAACAAACCGAATCAACGTTTGTGATATGCATCTTAAACGCAATGAATTCGATCCATTTTTAAAGCGAATCATAACTGGAGATGAAAAATGGATTGTTTACAATAACGTTAATCGAAAACGATCATGGTCCAAGCATGGTGAACCAGCTCAAACCACTTCAAAGGCTGATATCCACCAAAAGAAGGTTATGCTGTCTGTTTGGTGGGATTGGAAGGGTGTGGTATATTTTGAGCTGCTTCCAAGGAACCAAACGATTAATTCGGATGTTTACTGTCAACAACTGGACAAATTGAATGCAGCCATCAACGAGAAACGGCCAGAATTGATCAATCGTAAAGGTGTCATTTTCCATCATGACAACGCCAGACCACACACATCTTTGATGACCCGGCAAAAACTGGGACAGCTTGGCTGGGAAGTTTTGATGCATCCACCATATAGCCCTGACCTTGCACCATCAGACTACCATTTATTTCGATCTTTGCAGAACTCCTTAAATGGTAAAACTTTCGGCAATGATGAGGCTATAAAATCGCACTTGGTTCAGTTTTTTGCAGATAAAGGCCAGAAGTTCTATGAGCGTGGAATACAAAATTTGCCGGGAAGATGGCAAAAGGTTATCGAACAAAATGGAAATTATATATTTGATTAAAGTTCATTCTAAGTTTGATTAAAAATGCATTTACTTTCTTTTGAAAAATCCGCAATTACTTTTGGGCAACCCAATACATCTCAGGTCACTTATTAGTCACTGTCAAGTCACCGTTAAGACACAGTCAATTCACTGCTAAGTCACAGTCAATTCACCGTTTAGTCACTGTCCAGTCACTGTCAAGTCACTATTTAGTCACTGTCAAGTCACCGCTTAGCCACTGATTGTTCACAGTCAATTCACTGTTAAGTCACTGTCATTTCATCGTTTGGTAACTGTCCAGTCACTGTCAAGTCACTGTTTAATCACTGTTAGTCACTGTCAAGTTACGGTTTAGTCACTGTCAAGTGACTGTTAGAACACAGTCAATTTACTGCTAAGAAACTGTCCAGTCACTGTAAAGTCACTATCAAGTTACAATTAACTCACTATCAAGTCACTGTTAAGTCTATGTTGAGCCACCCCCACCTTACTCCCACTTTCCACCACTTTCCCCCTTCTTTCGACCCTATATTACCCCCTCCCCATGCGACACTCCGCCAAAATATGCATGATGTCAACGCAGCGCTTGAGCGTCACGTGACGCTGAAATCCAATTTTACTCCTACTAAAATCTTCCGATCTAAAATTAAATATGATTCACATCAAAAGTGTGGAAAAGAAATTGGCCGAGTTTTATGGTTAACAAATTTCCTTTGTAAATGATGCTCTGGCTTAATGCTTAGAAGGTAAAAGACCTTGAATTCTTTTGGTAAGGTTGCCTCCTAATTGGAAAAAAAGAAGGGAATTCTATGCTTTTTTTACATTGTACATATAAGTACATTAATAAGTCTATGTACAAAAAAACTTTTTTTGCTCACTACCAAAGATAACACAGAGTATATTAAGTTTGTGCAAAGAAGTGTAACAGGGAGAAGGAATTATTTCCGACGCGGAGCCTAGAAGCCTAGTAATTTGATTAATAATTTACTTTCTCAACTTCTTCACTGTTGCCTATTTTTTTTTTATTTTTTAAATTTTTTTTTTATTCTGTGACTTTTTCTTTCTGTTTTCTCATCATTATCAACAAATTTAGTAATTTTATCAAAGTGTATGTAATTTCATAGTTTAATGAGTCGCCCCGCTTTTGAGCTCCATTACTCCATTTTGTGGTTGGTTGGTAGTTTCATATCTTGACATGCCTGTAGAGTTTTTCATTAGCAGCTGTCTGATATTTCTTAGCACTTCATTAGGGTTTGCGCTATTAGTTGTCGTTGTCTACGGGCCTGACTTTGATATGCCCATTGTGGCAATGTGGGAATCTAACGATGGCCCACACAGAAGGTAGTAGGGGGCACTTAAACAAGTACCCAACTCTGCTTGGTTTTTTGGGCAATCTTTTGGGTCGTTACACTCGGTTGTGCCAAAAAGAAAACCATATGCAAATGCTGCCTGCCCCTGCCCGGCCTGGCCTGCTCATATATATTGTTGTGCGCTGTTTGGCAACTTCCTTCTTCTGCTGCTGCTGCTGTTGCTTCTTCAGGTTGTTTATTTAAAGACTTTCTATGCATCGTTAGACAGAGCGGCGCAGCCACATGTTGACGAAATCCATGGCCACAACCACATCAAAGACTCGAGTTGTAAAATGCTGATGAAAGCGCCCTCCGTTCGCCGTTTATGACGCCTTTCGAAATAGACACAGAATTCCAGTTAAATGTTTATTTGTTCCCGCTGGCTGTTTGTGCATTGTACTATATAAATTTTAGGCACAAAAATATCAGAATCATTGCTGGCGGCCAAGTCCAATGTTTGTTTGTTTGTTTGTTATTATTAAAATCAGCTTGTTTGGCACTCATTTCAGGCTTAAACCTCCCCTTTTGCTCGTATAAATATGCAAGTCATTAATAGAAATATGATGTACCCGAGGCATCCTTGTCACAAGTCAAGGCATCAACCAACCCCCATTTGGTTTGGTTTGACAGCCTAAGCGCTCCACTGGGAATGGGGTTAGTAAGGGTAACGGTAACGGTTACGGTAACGGTGTAACTGTCTCTGCCTGCAGTTGGTTGCCTCATAAATTGAGTAAAAATTATGCTTCATTTGATTTAACACAATCGCCTGGTGGACTGCGTTGTCAAGGCATTTTACGCATGTGGCGACCAGTACAGACTTTTGGCATTGCTCCACATTGGGTCCCTTTTCAACGACAATTGGATTTGGTTCGGGTTGACGTTGATGATGTAATTGAGCATGTACATACTTCAGCAATTTTGATTGGCCTTAGGGCAGAGATTTTGAATATGGAACTTAGAATTAAGGGGTAGATTGCCTTAAGGGGAAGTCTGCAACAAAGTTGAGTTAGAGAGAGAATTAGTACAAATTGAAATTAGACGAAATCAGAAATCTCCGCGCGGAAATACGTCAATTTCAAGAACTTGCAATTAAGGCTGAAATCCGCCAGCAAAATGTACTGGGCGGAGATATGTACGTCAGAGATATGCCGCTAAACTTGGATTATTGGGACATAAGACTTCGATATAAAACGACCTGACGAAACAACAATTCAGAACACAGTACTTGCGGCCCACTGTGCAGAAAGCAGACACTCACCATACTTCTCAGCCGTGAGCATACTGTAACAGATACAACAATAGAACAAAAACTTCACTTTGGAAATTTGCATATTATAAGCACACCTACACACATAAGACTTAACTACAAATCTGAAAATTTCTCTTATATATAAAGACACCTTAATGTATGCAGACGACATTGTAATGCTGGCTGATGAGACCCAAGTACTCCAAACCATAATAAACCGGCTATAAACGTATTGCAGTAAATGGGGAATGGAGGTGAACTTGAATAAGTCTGAAATTATGGTATTCAGGAAAGAAGGCAGACTATCGGCGTCTGAAAGATGGACCTACAGGAGAGAAGTAGTAAAAATAGGAGTCCTAGGGGTCCTTTTCACGCCGACCGTGTCATTTACAAAGTATGTGCTTAGAAGAAGTATTGAGGCTAAAACTAGTATCAACATGACCACATAAATGCAAAATGGAAACTATTTAATGCAGTAAGCCGTACAATCCAAGGATATGGAGCAGAAATCTGGGAAGGAGGACACTTTACAGAAGTCGATAGGACCCAACTTCTCTTTTTAAAAAAAGTTATATATATTTGCCAGCAAATACACCAAGCTATGCTCACTTGAGACCGGTTTGGAGAATGCCCAACTGTTTACGCTTGACTTGCACCTCAGCTTTATAGGAAAAACGATGCACTTTTTAATGAGAATCGCCTCCCACACTACATTACCAGAATGCTAATAGAAAATAATCTCTTTTCTGGGTAAGAAGTCTGGATGAATTGTGCAAACCTCTTAGATAAACTGGAGAGACTCCTTGAGATTAGCACAGAAATCGAATTATTTCGAATAACAATTCATGAGCCCCAAAGCAGAAACCTTGCAGTACAACCATTAGCGACAGATCACTAGCGCCACCCGAATTTACAAACTCTTGGACAACTCAGTAGCCTATAAGCTCCACTCTCTGCCAATCACAACAGTTTCCTCGATACTTAAGGCCCGATTCGATCTGATAAAGCTGGGGTCCGTCAGGAAAATGTAGCCTGCCCCCTATGCAACACTGGAGAACTGGATGACCTTGAGCATTTCCTAGGAAGATGCCCAATTTTAAAGGAGCATAGATTGCTATGCTTTAGGAAACGCCTGCTAGCACTTTCCGATATAATAAGTAGTCTGAATGATGGGGAGGATAAGCACTGGGCAGAACTGGTGACCTTTATTAAACTAGCATTTAAATATCGAGCAGTAATTTTGGAAGTATTAAATTAGTCTTACATGCGTGCAAATGTGCTACCCTTACTAAACACAGATGAACGCTCTGGTATCTGGGGAAGACCCGGGCAGCCAGATGTAGTAATTAGTGTGAGGTGAGAGCCTGCACGGCCGACAGACGGACTTTGTTTTATGTCCTGTTGGTTAACATCATTTCTTTTTAGTATAACTTTTATAATATATATTATTATTGTCTGTTTCATAGCTGTTAAATAATGATTACTAATCGTAATCATTACATATTTGATTATTTTTTTTTTAAAGGCAAAGTAATGATTACATTACGACTATTTTTTAGTTTTACTCGATTACTAATTGATTACTTTTTCAGAAATAATCAAAAATAATCCAGATTATTTAGGATTACCAAAAATAATCAAAAATAATCAAAAGTAATCAAAAAGTAATTCGACTACTTTACAAGATTATTTTTGAATATTTTTGATTATTTAACAAAAAAAAAAGGCATAGCCAGATTTGTGGTCCTCAATGATTTTTATATAGCACTTTAGCTGCCTACTGAACTTGTCGGTAATGTCTAGGTTCAAGTCCCAGTTTGGGACATGCATTTTTTTTTTTTTTTTGTAATCTAGAATTTTAAAACAATTGCATTAGCTCCCGTGTACCAGTTAATGCTATTAAGCACAGCAAGGAAAATATGTATTGTTTCTTCTTTTCTTTTTATACTATAATGGCCTGCATTATAACTCCCTCCAGGACTATCAACATCTCGTTTGAAATGACTCTTCGGTTCATCGCCTGAAGTTCCGGTTTCGAGCTTAAGCTAGTCAGTAAAAATGTAAAATTGGCTCTACAGCCCAAAAGGGCAAAGTGAAGCTTCTCTCAATCTCTTGGCGTGTGTGCGCTTATATTTTTTTGCACAAGACAAACAGACCTACAGTTTAACTCCAAATCCGAACGGCAAAGTTTGAGAAGTTTTTTTATGGCTTGTTACTTCAAAGCTGGCGCCAGTAGCTCGTAAAGGGGACCGGATTTGTAAAAGCTATTTTCTACCGAAAGAAAAACCTTTTTGTTAGATCGTGCGAAGCGAGATTCAACCCTAGTTAGTAGCTACCTCAGTCAGTAGATCTTATAATTTATAGGATATCGGACGGACAGACAAAGGTCAATCGACTCAGCTCGTCATGCTCGTCATATATTTTATAGGGGCGGAGATGATTTCTTCTATGTGCGCACACTTCTTGGAAACATTACAATAGCATAAACTGGTACACGGGAGCTAATGCAATTGTTTTAAAATTCTAGATTACAAAAAAAAAAAAAAAATGCATGTCCCAAACTGGGACTTGAACCTAGGACTCATTCTTTTTTCCCGTACCGACAAATTCAGTAGGCAGCTAAAAGTGCTATATAAAATCATTGAGGACCACAAATCTGGTATGCCTTTTTTTTTTGTTAAATAATCAAAAATATTCAAAAATAATCTTGTAAAGTAGTCAATTACTTTTTGATTACTTTTTTATTTTTATTATTTTGGTAATCCTAAATAATCCCCGATTTTTTTGATTATTTCTGAAAGTAATCAATTAGTAATCAAATATTTTTAACCAAAGGGGATTATATAATCATTACAATTCTTTTAAAAAGTAATGTAATTGATGTAATTACTAATCGTAATCGAAATTTAACAGCTATGGTCTGTTTTTATTAATTTTTAAATAAAGAAAACTTACTTAGTTACTTATAAAGACACCTACTTCTGACCGTAGCAATAAGTAAATAGACTCAGTTTCAAACATTGTAGCTGACTGATTGTACGCTGTTGCTCTGCTGTATGTGGAAATGTTGCATATAATATGCACACCCGCACCAATAAGACTAAACTACAAAACGGACACTGAAAATTCCGCTCATATATACAGACATTTACTTGACCATATAAGTAAATAGACTCAGTTTCAAACTCCATAGCTGACTAATTGCACTCTGTTGCTCTTCGGTATGCAATCATTTTGTAATCTTTTTGTTTTGTATCAAGAATGACAATTTTGTGTTTTGTTTTCTTGTATTATTGTTATACAGCCCCGATGAAGAATACCAACGGCATATCGAAATATATTGAAGAAATAAACAAACTGGGTTTTAATTACAAATAAAGTACTTAAAATACATGCGAGCCTTGAGCTTGCCAACAACTATTTCTTAATTAACTAAGAACAGGTCGCTAAACTCAACAACTAACTGTTTAACAAGGACTTTTTTCAAGTTTGACGCCTTCTTGTGAACAAATTGTTACAAATTCTCTCTCTCTTTTCCAATCTTTCAGGCAATTTTTAGATACCAATTACGAAAAAAGTTGCGTTGTTTGATATGATCGACGAATTGATCCCATTTGGGGGTTCTATAAAAGAGCGAAAGGGCTGATCCTCAAGGGAATGCATCATTAACTAAAACGTATAGTAGGCTATACGACGGGTGGGGTAGGACTTTCCATTTCAGTGTTTCAAGCTATGTTTTAACCGGCTGCGCAACATGTGGCCGAGCTTTGTCATGTTGCAAAATTACCTTCTTGTGCCTTTGCTTGTATTCTGTATGGTTTTGATTCAATAATAGGTTAAAACGCTTTAATTAAGTTTGGAAGAGTGGCCCTGTGATGGTTTCACCCGGTTGAAGCACACAAGACGAGAAAATTTGGCTATGTTGGTTGATCCTACAGTATGGCCGGGCGGACCGCATAATTTTTCGTGCTTGTAGCATCTTGCACCATTCCATGACCTTCAGCTGCATTGTTCTTCAAATGAAAGCTGTTCAAATTTGAACATAAAAATCGAGCACGATCCTAATGTTACTCAAGCACAAAATGGAGGTATCTTCTACCATACGCTCTAGTAGGTTCATAGGCTCTTTCTTGATGCCGTTCACAGAGACCAATGGAGAATCTACCACCCTAGCGGAAATTTCCATATTAGCCAGCAAGTCCAGATGAAAAGGACTGTGTGCTGACATAGCCCTTGCGTGCTTGGCATCTTCTGTGTAATTGACTTCTCTGTTTTCTTGTCCTTGTCGACGTGTCCCTATTGATGATGATAGACGCCTTCAAGTACCTGACCCTTGTCACAACCATATTTAAATTTATGATATGTTGCGTTTTGTGTATATGATAACGTAACGCTGCCTTCACGCTGTTCGACACATGACCCATGATAACATAGTAGGCCTGAATTTCCATGAAATTCTATGAATTTGACAGCTATTCGAATTCAAAACATAACAATAGGCAGGACCAAGGTATACTAAATAAGGTAGGCTCACTCGCTGTCTCACAACTCCTTATATTTGTGTCAAAGAAAGCGAAAGGGAGAGAGTAATATATTTCAATACAAAGCCTAATAAGCTACTAAGCAAAATACAAAAATTGCCCCCAGAGATGCTTCGCTTACAACAGTTGCTTACTGACTGAAATTTAACAAGTTGTCAAGAGAGCGAAAGAGTGAGTGGGCCTACCTTGTTTAGTATACCTTGGGCAGGACTACTAGAATATCAAGTCTCATCACGTCTTATCACGAAAAGTTTGAACAAAAGCAGATAAGTAAACTTTCCCGCAAATTTTGTTTTGTTGGCACAAAAGTTGACACAAAAACTATGTTGTTTACACTTCAGTGAAACGACTCATACTAAAAAAGAAAGCCCAATAATAAGGCTTCAAAATAAAGTGGTTATTGTCGATTTAAACAGCGACGACATCTCCTAAAAATCCTTTAAAACTTTTATGTACAGGTAATAAATAAATCCATTTTCAGATTTATGAAATTTTCGTATAATCGATCGCCTTATCACTTACTTTTTATGCCCTATCCAACACTTAAACCTCCAAACTGCCCCCCCCCCACACACACACACTCACCCACCCACAAAAACCAAAAACAAAAATTAGAAAACACCCAACAGCAATTTGCCTCTATGCCAGGATCCACCCCCAAGGGCAAGGTCTAGCCAAATGGAATTAGGAAATCTTGCCAAATCCAACAAATCATGTTAAAGCCGGCCCAAAACGAGTCACAAAAGTCTCGAGGCCCTTTTTGGCGGGTTGAATGTTTACACCGCTCTCAGGTTTTGGTTGTTTTGAAAACTCTGCGGTTATTTTTTGGGGGGACGAGGCGTGGGCGTATTTCCTATGACATTATCGAAGGGTGGAAATTGCACACAGCAAGGGTATAAAGTTTATATAATTATTTTTATGTTCTCTGGCATACTCAGCCACTTTTACGTGTGTTAAGCCATGAGTAAATGTTGCTAGCAACATGTTGCTAACCCTAGCTCTGATGCATTTTAATTAAAACTCGTATAGCTTTAAACGGAAATTGTGCGGCTGTTGAAGTGTTGCTTGTTATTGCTGTCCCACCACAGCCACCCACCAATCCGACCCCTTTTGATGTTTGTTGTTCTGCCTGTCTGCAGGGTTGATTTGGCAAAACGACGCAATTTGTTGCTAACAACAACATGGAATGGTCAAAATGGGTGTCACAAGTGGCGACGTTGAGTGTGAGCTATTTGTATATTAAATACTCATGCCCTGGCTTTCACTTTTCATTTCAGCTCCTTTTCCCCAAGGCCTCGTAAGTGACGTGGCCCGTGTTGATTGTTTTGTTTTTTGTTTTCGTAGAAATGCAACGCATATTTTGGGGGTACAGTCAAAGCTTTAATTACTCATCTGCTGCTGTTTTTTTTTAAATCATAAAATTTTACGATCGTTGGCCTTGTCTGGCAACCACCACCCCCTGACTGACCGGGTGCCATACACAGGACCTGCATCAGCTGCTTGGCACGTGCTCAAATTAGCGTGAAGACGCTTAGGGGTGAATTCTACAATACATTCAAATTGAGTGAGTGAATTAAAAAACTGGCAAAGAGAGCAAGAGAGAGAGCCCAAGCATGCTCTCACAACATATTTGTAGCAAAATATGAGCATACGTTCGAGCGTTCGCTTCCTTCCTGTTCCTTTGTTCCGTTTTGTGTGGAGTTTTTATTGAGGGGGAGAGTGCCATGTTTGTGTGTGTGTGTGTATGACGTGAGAGAGTGGCCGTAAAAGGTTGTGTATGTATGTGAGTTGAAGTGGATCGTGCCGTCTGACTTTCCTACTGAGCACAGTGGTTAAAAAGCAATTTAGAGGGGAATTTCTAATTTAGTCCAATTGGATTAGAAAAGTATGAAGAATATTTAACTACACAGGAAAATAAATATCAAATATCACCTATTCTATTATAATTCACTTAGCTCTGCACACTTCAAAGACCAAAAGAAATGAAGCAAATAGAATGCTTTGCTGTATTCGAAGAGAATTCAGTACAAGAGATAATGAGAGAACGTCTTTAAAATAGCAATTTTTTCATATCAACGAAATATCATATTTACCGAAATTTAGGAACTCCCCTTGACAGAAAGACCGAAAGAAATGAAGCAAACCGAATGCTTTACTGTATTCGAAGTGAATTCAGTACAAGAGATAATGTGTTGGGGCCTGAAATATGCTGCCTGTATACGTTTTTCATCCTTTAATTTCAAGTGTCATGAGAAAACAGATTTTATGCAGACAATATGAAGCGACCTCTGGAAAAATGATCAACTTCAGTAGAGACTAGAACTCGAACTCGACTGAAGCTGGATAATAGAACCCTGTCTAGCCCGTTGTTCTGCTCATTTTTTTTGTTTGTCTAAATACAGAATTACCAAACAATCTTACTTAAAGCCTAGTACGGAGGGCGTTTGAATTTTCCTTCAGAAGTCAAACTCCATATAAATAAAATTGCTTGAGGATTTTTTCCTTGCCTCATTCCGATTTTTGGTACGCAGAAAGCCAAGCAATACACACAAGGAATTTTGAGAGTTACCATATCGATGAACCGTGTGGACTGTATCGAACAGCTGATATTTCTTCAAGAGATATTGTTTAGTCGTTTATTCCTTGGCATGAATTTGAAATAGAAGGCAAAACAAAAAATAGAGTGCAAGACTAAAAATCATGTGCAAAATTTTAGTTATGAGGACAAAAATGCATTAATTGATGCAGTGAAAAATAATGCATTTTTGTGGGGACATCACAGATTTCATGCAACTGGACACCGCATTTGAAACAAAAGATTGGGAAGCAGTTGGTGTCCAGTTGAGAAAAGGATTGCATATATTCATGTGTGGCTGCCTTATCCTCCTACACCAGATAATCAGGATGGAATCTTACTTGACTTGTTGTTTCAGGGCACGCCCCAAGGCATGAATTGAGCCATCTTGCGTTGCAGCGATATGTGCACCTGCGTGGGATCCTTCTCGCCCTGAATGATGTTCCAAATGGAAATGAAACAATTATGATTGGACTTATCCAGCCCCGTGCAGACCATTATATTCTTGGCAACAGGCGAATCCAATTCTGTAGTCTTGCTCACATTCTTCATTTTAATAGCTGCCACTGCAACTGCAATTGCAACTTCCTCCATGTTGTGCATTGTGCCTCATTTTATTTAAATCTTATAGTTAAATCAAAATACAAATCAGCTGGCCAATTGATTTATTTTCCGTTTTCGGTATTTTTTAAGTTTACCTGGCCACACTGAATTTTACATTCCACAAAAAGGAATATTAGGCAAATTTCTTGAAGGAAAATTCGAACGCCCTCCGTACTAGGCTAAAGGATCAAAAGCATTCCGTGAGCTCCTTGGCATTATTGGTGTAAAAGTTGAGGGAACTGAGAACTGTTTGAAATTTTAAGAAATTGTTTTCTATTTCTTGGAACCTTTTCGTTAGTTTTTCACAAGCTGATTTTTCCAAGTATCAGGACGGGCGGCAACTTTTTAGGGCCTTAAGTGGGTGTGCCCTAGTTTTGGCTTTGGATACCGAACGCCTTTTATAAACGGCTTTCTAAAAATTGGAACCTAAGCTTTATTTTCCGTGCAAAAAATAGTTTTTAGACTTTGTGTTCTAATTATTCTTTTAAATTCGACAAGAATTAACCTATATTAATGAGATCCACCTTTTTCGGATTTCCTCAAAACCCGTATTTTAACTTTTTAATCCGAATTTTTCAAAATTAATACGTATGTACATATATCCAAAACAACAATTAAACTTTTATACCCTAATTCCAAATTTAACTTTGTCTTGTCTTTCTATGTCTTCTATGTCAAAATCGGGAAGTAAGTTACCTCTGTTGCAAAACCATTTTGAAGACGAAAATGAGACATTCAGGCCTGTTCTCAATTCCACTTCGGTTTTCGTATAAACGTTTGTACGTTGAACTCTGTGCTAATAAGGTTATATGGAAGGTGACACTCATATCTACGGCTACTAGATCCGGTTTCAGTAAAAGTGGAATTGCTCAAGCAGTTGAAACCGACAGCTCAATGCCAAGTGGATTCAATTCGTAGAAAAAGGATGCCTTGATCTAGTAGCCACAGATTTCCTTTACAACTTCCATTTAAATTTTTAAGAGTAAAATGGCCAATTCAAACGTTTATACGAAAACCGAAGTGGAATTGAGAACAGACCTCAATATGTCTTAGTACTGCTTTTGAATTTAACAAACATAGATCTGGCTTATTAAAACAAGGCGTTTTTGAACTTCTGGGGCCCTGTATTTATACCCGTTACTCGTAGAGTAAAAAGCGTATACTAAAGTCGATGCAAATGTATGTAACAGCAAAGAATCATTTCGACCTACCCAATATATATATTCTTGATCAGCATCAACAGCCGAGTCGGTTAGCCTTGTCCGTCTGTCCGTCCGTCCGTCCGTCTTCTGTGAACACCTTAGATTCAGGGATGTGTAAGAGATAAGAATTTGACATGTATGGGACAAATGCTTCTTTTATCTGCGCGCAGATCAAGTTTGTTTCAAATTTTGGCCACGCCCCCTCCCGCCCCCGCAATTCGGAAAAAACGTTTTATCTCCCGCAGTTTTAAAGATAGATGATTTGTTCCTTTTAGAGATAGTTAGTCATTCGTAATATTTATTGATTTGTCGAAAAAAACGATAAAGATCGGATGAGCAGTTCTCGAAGTTATGAGCAAAAAAAAGGTGATAAATAGCCGGGTTATTTTTCTTTTTGTGGTTAAAAAAAATTTTATTCACCTAAGCGAAGGAAAACGCTGTTAAACATGTTTTTTTTATGAGTAACGGTATATCGAAGTCGGTTAACTTTATTTTTTTTTTTTTTTTATAGCTAACATTTTTTATTTTTTATTTTAATTTTTACCCTCCGGTAAGTTTCCCAAATAGGTTGATAAAAACGGATATTAAGAATTCCTTAGAACCTGTATTTTATTTCATTCAGAATTTTTTAAAGGGAACAGAAATTACCTTTCGGTACCAAAACCACTTAGGCCCTCAAATGAGCAGAGCCAGCGGAGCTTACGAATTTTACATACAAATGGTCCGCTCAGCTAAGCTGTTGGTGTGCGGGCTCGCGATGTGAACTTGCGTTTCGTGTGTCAAAAACCATTGTACCCCCCTGTCTAAGGAACAAAAAAAATAAGGTTTTGTATTTATTTTTTTCTAAACCAATATTTAACCTCAATCAGTGCATTGGCTTTAACACATGATCTTAATATTTAATAGTGTTCAATGCTTATAGCGTAACGTGTGATTTTGTGCAGTCGACCGCGGCGAGGCCCAATTCACGCAGGCACCGCTGACACTGTGTGCTTAGGAAGGTGCCGCCCCCCCCCCCCCCGCAAAAAAAAAAATTTCTGAAAATTGGGGCGTAAGGTAATTTTACTGTGTCTAAAACCACTTTGGAGACCAAAAAACTACTTTGAACTTCGTCAAATTTCAACCCAGGTTAATCAAAATGGACGTTGTGAGTTCCTTTAAACCTGTATTTTAAATCTTAAAACCGACTTTTTCAAAAATCGGGACGGAAGATACCTTTTCCCTGACAATAACCACTTTAATAACCAAAACACGACTTTTTGACCTAAATCTGCCTTTGACTTTGAAAAATGTTGACCATAGGTTAAGACAAATTGGCGTCAAGGTTTTCTGAAAACCTGTATTATACCTTTTTGGAACTAACTTTTCCCTAAATAGGTAGGTAGAATAAATATTCGTGCCTAAAACCACTTTAAGCACCAAAATACGTCTTAATGACCTAAATTTGACTTTGACTTTGACAAATATGGACCTAGGTTAATGAAAATTGGCATTATGGATTCCTTAGACCCTGTTTAGAACTTGTATAGTAACTCTAAAACAAACCCTTCTTAAAATTAAGACAAAAGATACTTTTTTCGAGCTAAAAACCACTATGGACACCAAGATACCACATTTATGATCCAAATCAGACTTTAAATTTGATCAATTTCGTCATAGGTTACAGAAAATAAGCGTTTCGGATTCCCTAGAAGCTGTATTATATCCCTTAAAACCAACTTTTTCAAAAACCGGGACTTAAGATAGCTTTTCGGGCCTTAAGAGGATGTCGAAACCAAAAAAATATGTTTTGGAGATTCAAATATGACGGTATGCCTATAATTCCGTCAAATATCGACCTAGATTAAAGAAAATGAATTTCTTAAAACCAGTATTTTGCCTCTAAAAACCGACTTTTCGAAAATTGAGGCTTAAGTTAATTCTTATGTGTCAAAACCATATTGGATACCATTATACGACTTAACGACCTAAAACTGCCTTGAATATCGAAACATGTATACCTAGGTTAAAGAAACAGGACCTTAATACCTGTATTATACCTCTTAAAACCGACTTTTCCACAAATTCTGACCCTAATCCAGTATTTTTAACCACGGTATAAAAACACTTTTCGAGCCACCTTCAAGAGCTTAAAAGGTGAACACTCACCCAATAAAATCACCTTCTCAACCCCCCAAAAAAAACCATCACTTACTCCCCTTTTTGGGCTACATAATAACAACAATATGCGTGCAACTGCTCTCTCCCACCCCCTCTGCCCCTCCCCCTCGCCCACGGGTGAAGTGCAGTGCCAAACGAAATCAGACAGAAAAACATTAAATTACAAACCCTTATTTTACACACTAAAAAAAGCGAAACCCACTGAGACACCAAAAACTGTAACTGAAACAGAGAAACCAGCCAAAGCAAAGGCAAAGGCAAACCAAGGACGAAAAGCGGGGCGAGTTCTCTTCTGGCATCGACAAGGGATGCAAAAGTGAACGGTAGATATTAACCCCTCTGAGGTATATGTGTTTGCCTGTGTGTGTGAGTGTTTGTGTGTGTGTGTTGCCGCCGTGCTTGTCAATTCTCGTGCCAAAACAAACGCAACGTACATTTTTGCCGATTAGAAAGAAACAATTCGTGAGTGCAATGTGAGCGCGTCGCGCCGTATTTACGTTTTGCTGATAATACCGGAAAAATATTTAATAAAAAATTTTTATAAATAAACAAATAAGTGCGGCAAAAACCCCATATAAAATTCTAGGAAAAGAAATCAGTGCAGAAAACCCAAGCAAGCTGAAAATATTTTTGCCGGCTCTCCGTCTTTGTTATTGTTTGCTCTTCTTCTTTTGCCGGAAGGGAAATAGTTCTTTGTGTCTGTGTCTCGTCTGTGTGTGTGTGTGTGTGTGACTCAGCGCAAATGGCAATGCGCATCTTTGTTTACCCACCAAATCTCTAAAACAAGTGAAAGCGGCGCCAAATCCAAAAAAAAGTACAATGAACGATTCCATTGATAATTTGCACGCCGATAGCAATAGCAGCCACAATAATAACAATAATGATGGCGAATCCGACGAGGAGGTCATCGAAGGCATGGCCCTGCTGGAGGGCAACTATCAGGTGCTACGGCAATGGGTGCCCCCCGCACCCAACTATTGGGATGCACCGCCCAAGGCCATCATCAAGTCGGCCGAAGTGAGGTGAATATTTTTTTGGTGCAGAACCAGATTTAGTTTTTTTTTTGGTTTTCTTGCATTTGCATTTGCATTTGCGATAAATTGTAATTAAGTACCCACAAATTGCACAGCAATTAAGTCCAACAGTTGCCCGCCTAACGGGGCTGCACAAGCGCAGTTATTTGTAACGCACAACGATCGACGTCAAACGACTCCAACTGCAACTGCCCAATGGATTTGGCCTCGCCATTTGACAAATAATGTACGCATATTTACAGCTCGCAATTTATTCAATAAAAATTTGATTATTATGGGCGTCGTCAAATGCTACATAATTTGCATGCCAAGCGGCAAGTTGTAGAAACATGGAAACTTGGTTACACTGGGGGAATTAAAAGAGTTTAATAGGTATTCAAACTTTTTTCATCTTCTCTTAACGAACAAATAACAGTAAAGTGGATATGACACAATTGAGCTATAGAAAGAGTAAATTGTGAAGACTTTAGCAGAGTTTTAGCTTCAGCTTTAGTATCTGTGAGAGATTAGAGAAAAAAACGTCCATGTTTTCCGAAACAAAAAGGATATTTGTTATTCCCAGGGGTGGTCTTAGGCCTTCTTTCATGCTGCACTTAAACCATGTTTATCTCAGTTGTTCTCCTACGCGTTTCGGCAGCTTTGCTGGCTTCTTCAGGGAGTCTGTTTATTAAGACGGCCTAAGACAACTCCTGGGAGTATCACAGAATCAACGGAATGGCCTACCATCAAAACCAACACCAAAAGGATATTAGTTGACAATCAAATGAATAATTTTGGTATCCTTTTGCACTGCATGGTTACAATAATGTAAAAAGGTTATTAAAAATATCCTTTTGATGTTAGATTGATCTTAGATTTTCATCCAATTGATCTGAAAATCGACCAAAGAAAATGAAAAAACTATTCATTCGAATACAGAACCTTAAAGCAGCGCGGCCTCGCCTGGACCGCAGGCCGCACAGACCAAACACATTTCGCTATTCACACCGACACGAGCCGAACACATTCCAAGTTTTCTGCCAAGAGAGCAAACAGTTTTTCAGTCGCTGTTCACTGCTCGATTAAGTAGATCAGGGCAGGTTTGAATCTTTGGCCTTACTCTTCTTGATTAAGGCTGCCTTCACCCTGTTCGACACATGAGACATGATATTCCAGTAGTCATACTTTTTGTTATGGTTTCAATTTGAATAGCTTGTCAAATTCATAGAATTTCATGGGAAAATGTAGGCCTACTAGGTTATCATGGGTCATGTGTCGAACAGTGTGAAGGCAGCCTAACCCTCCTTTAGAGCTCTCAGTTCTCTGTCTGGGCTTACAACAACCTCAAAGCAGATTATATAAAAGATTTTGAAAGCTCTTTGCCTCTTTCTTGTATAAGTATACGAATATTTTCTCAGTTGCTAGTGGCAACTTTTCTGTTCACATTGCCGACCGCTGATCTAAATTCCAGAACCCATAACGTTCCATTTCGGTAAGCATAGTCCATTGATTTTCAACTCACTTCTATATTGAACTTCCTTATTAAGCCAAAGACACTACATATAGTAGATACCGCACCTCTTACATCTCTCATGAAGCGTAGACTTCAAGCGACCTCACTTGAACCAAAAAGGCCCTTAGCTAATGCATTGTATTTGAAATGTGAGAGGTTGTTATTAGAAGTTCTTTCAGATTTTTGAGTTCCCAGCCAGTGCCAGATGATGATAGATGTCATGGCTGACATCCACCAGCTAGTTCTTCAAAGTCCAGTCACAGAAAGGGAAAAAAAGGTACCGGATATGTCTAGAGCAGGGGTAGTTTTGTTTTTGGCAGTGCCTCATTCGCTTTTCGAGAGAAGACTACCTGAACATCACACAGCAATAGAACACACAAACAAAAGTCGGGTTTCTCTTTTTATACCCTGTTCTCATTAAAAATGAGAAAAATAGAGGGAAGCTAACTTCGGCTGTACCGAAGTTTATATACCCTTGGAGCATGATATATGCTGCCAGTTTGATATATGGCTATACGATAAATTCATCAAAAAAGTTTTTCTCACTAGAACTACATTTTGGACCGATCGTTCCTATGGCAGCTATATGCTATAGCAGGGGCACCCAAAACGAGCTTACCAGCGCGTCAGAACTAATACAAATGCACTAAATATATTTCAAGCAATAACAACAATACGAGAGAGAAAGAGAAACCCGATTTCTGTTTGTGTGTGTGAGTGGTCGTTGCTACGCAGATCTGCCTAGATAGCGAAAAGCGTTCGGCCATACGCATAAGCAATTTGTTGTTGCATTCGAGTTTGCGAGAGACATCGGAGAGAGAGAGAAGAGAGGCACCTATGATGTTGTTGTTGCAGGTCTGAGCGCGGCAACAACAAAACACAGAGCCCGCATATGAATTTGTTTTTGCTTTTTGTTGGCTTATGGCATGCGCAAAATCTATACGCGCAGGCTATTCCTTTGGTAGGTAGAACCACAAATTTTTGCATGTATGTAGGTGTGTACTGTACCCAGATCAAGTTTGCTCCAGATTTAGCAAATTCCTGCTCCTCCTTCTTCTAACCGCTAAAAACTGTCAGAGCTACAATTTTTAAGCTTGAACCTAGTGATTTAATATATATTCAGTAAGGACCAATATCTTCTACTCTGTATACCTCTATAAGATCCGAGCAAAAACACCGAAGATATGCAAGTGCGCCTCCCAATTCATTCAAATAAATTTTAAAATAAAAGGAGTTTAAAGCTATAGGAACCACATTACTTGGAACAGGGTATTTTGCTGTCGGGGCACTCGACCGCAACACTCTTACTTGTTATTTCTTGTAGTTGTTTTTGCTTGAGGTATTTTCTATGAATTTGTGTTTGTTTTCACGCTGCTGTATGCTCATTCTGGGCACACCTGGTGTAGAGCTATAGTACGTCCGGCATTCTTTGTTCTTTTTCCTCCAAGGGATAGTCGAGTGTACAGACTTCATGCCTAGCTTATGTCTATAAGTAATGCAACAACCCAGCCAACATTTTATGAAATTTCTGAGCACATTCGAGTCTTTTTCGAGTCCTCTGTCTGATTAAAATAGTCATAAATGCTCTCCTTTTTTTGATCATAAATGATTCTTTTGTCGGTAGAAAATGGTACCCTACCCGCGACTTTTTATAAAGAGTCATTTTCTATTCCGTTTTTCTGATCAGTTTCGAATTCTTTTCGAATCATTTGCGAGTCTTTTTTCGAGTCGTTTTTTTAATGCATCTCATTTTGAGCATTTGCATGAGTCATTTTCGAGTCTTCCTTAAGTCGCCCATGAAATGAATCTCTTTTTAATAACCGAAAGGGCTCCAAAAAGACTCATCAAGTTGATTCTTGTTAAAATGATCTTCCAAATTTATTGGAAAATTCATATTGTTTTTTTTTTAATTAAATTAAACACATCTAGTGGTTTTTTTTTTTTTAGAGGAACTCACACGGAGACAAATCAAAAATCGGTTTTGTCTTTCTATTTCTTATGGTTCTTGATGTTCCACAAATATTTTCTTCATTTGATATAGTATCTACGCGGTCGTAAGCTGATTCTAGGCACCTCTGGACTAGAGGTTGTGGTGGGAGCGGCATTTAAAGAGACTTCTGACTTTGTCGTTCTTAGTGTTTTAAGCGCTACGTACTCTTACTTATATTTCTGTAGGTGATCACGAACGGTCACACATACGTGAAACGTGAGATCAAGAAGAATCGAAGATGGGCCCTGGAGATTAATCGAAGATCACGCTCGTTACAATACTTACTGTCTCTTGTGGCGTTTTAGTGTATTATCTCTGTAGATATCCTGATAACGAATACATCCACTTGAAACATACTGCTGGGATGGACAGATGTACGGTGCACTGACAAGTCCATGCAGATAATGATATTGCAAACAGGTCTGAAAACCAATTCAAATGCACAAAATATATCTTAAGCAAGAACAACTACAAGAAATAGAAAGAGAATATCAATTTTTGTATGTGAGTGTATGTGCAACATTGTTGTTGCTTTTAAATTTGCCAGAGACATTGGAGAGAGGGAAGAGAGTCACATATGATGATGTTGTTGCAGGTCTGAACGTGCCAACAATAAAACTTTAGCTCAGAAAGAAGAGCAGAGAGCAGAGCACACATATGAATTCGTTGTTGCTTTATGTAGGCTTATGACTCTTTATTCCCGTACGTTAAACAACATCGAATGCGTTGCATGCGGAATGGGCTTGGGCACCCCTGATTTGGAGTATTCAATTTTAGCTGAGTTGTGGAGGAGAGGTTGTCTGTTACTGCCTTATGCACAAGGTTGCTGGATGGATATCCAGAGAGTTGATTCCTAGAAGGCTATTCCTGGAGTAAGACCTCAGCTCCCCTGCCGCTGGTCCTTCTTCCTTGTAGAGCAGAATTGCAAGCCTCACTGATGTGCAGATTCAAGGCACAACTGAGGATTTGTCACCCCAGGTATCTTCTTGTATGCATGGAGCTAACTTCTGGTCCTCTTCAAGTAGTATCGAAATATCGAAGCGTAGTACAAAAAAGTCTTAGTTTTTATGTTCCGATCATTCATTTCACTCACTTTTTCTCCTTGTGTAATTCTCCACAGAATTAATAAAGCAAATATTTTATTATTTCAATATAAAAATTGTAATTGCTTAACTGTTTGAGTATCTCATATTCCATAAAAATATATATATATATAGTTTTTTTTATTGGAAAACATTTTCTTGATTGATCGTACATACAACATTTGTAATCCCCTCCACATGAGTTTTTGTCTGTCTTCGCTCAACAAGCGCCAACAGTTGCCAACTGAGAGTTGTTGCTGTTGCTGCTGCTGTGTTGTTGTTGTCCAACTGTCAACACCAAGTGGTATGCAACAAGCAGCTCGCTACCTACAACCAGATGGGGAGGCGGGGGACCTCTACCTCTCGTCCACAAGTGTCTTCGTCTGCAACACAACCGTTGACAACTGCAGCATGAGTCTGCGGAATTGAGTTGCCCGGCTGGTAAATAATAAATGCGTTACTTGAGTGCATGCGAAATGAAAATCAAAATGCAAACGCTGCCAGATTTCTGCTGCTGGATGCACTTGATGCTGGCAGCACAACAACAGCAACAACAATGTCTCCCGGCTCGTTTTGTTTTTGTCCGCCGGGCCGTTAAGTGCAGAGAGCCCGAAAGTTTCGCATTGCATGGTATCTTTTTGCACGTTCTCAATATGCATTTCTGAATTACAATATGTTGATTGCATTTCTCAGGCACGTAGGGGCCTTCGAAGCTAACAATGTAGCGCATTTCCGCTCAGGGGAGTGCCACCCCTTCTACCCCTCTTATGGCCAACGGGCCGCGCTTCCTTACTTGCGGTTAGCTGGCTTTTGTTTGTGCTTTACAGGATTCAATTGTAGGGCTCGGTAATTGATATGGCTTTGTTTTTTTAAAAAAGGAGCCGATTTAAGCCCACTAAACCACAACTGAAACCGCAAATCACATTATTAATGAACCCTTGAACTATCATAAATAACCAATTGTTTCATGTATTTCAACAGTTTATTGTTGTTGTTAATTCTGCACATGCCTGGGATATAAATCAATTTTATGTTTGCCCTTCTTTCGTTTTAGGTAAGTTTGATGACGACCACGATGACGATGACTCCTTTCTCTTTCCGTTGGCTGTTTTTGGGAACACGTTGACGGTGCCAGTCACAACATTAAAACCCATTTGAATTGTGTGAAGGCGGCACGTCAATGTCATTCGGAAAGCAAACTCTAGGAAGGAAAACTAACAACAAAAATAGTTGGGGGAAAGGGTGAAAATTACGATGACAGGTCACACGATTGCCGTTCGAATGTGAACTTAATTTTTGTAGGCCTTTTGTGAATTGTTAGCAGGTTAGCACATTTGTTAATGGAGCACATAAATTGCAATTTGGTAACCGCATTTTGAGAGGTTTTTGAAAACCGGCAGCAGATCGTAAATAAGGTAAGAGCTAGATTAATCAATTGGTTTTAATAGGGGCCCAAAATTACGAAATTGGAATTCCCAAACGTTTATGGCAACGCTGGCAGGGAGAGACAGCTGCTGGCTGGTAGTAACTCAGGCAAAGACTGCTGATGATTTGACAGAGATGACAATGAAACAACTCTCTACGGTCGACTCAGCTCCTTTGTGGTGTGGTGTGCTTCTATTGTAAAGTACTAGTATAACCTGACCTCGAGCCAGCTAAAACTTGAAGGCCAAAACAAAAATATTTATATAGATTACTAGCTGAACCCGCCGTCACTTCGTCCGCGTTGAAGAAATAAGAGCTAAATTGTTTGGCTGATAGATTAGTGAAGTTTCAACTTCTTTATGCTGAAAATCGGCAAGTGTATGTGCCCCAAGTTTCAAAACAAATGGACAAAGTTCATAGCAAAAACTCTTAAAAAGTTTCCCCCAAACAAACTTTTTGGTATTTCGACCCACTTTGAGTTCAGATTTTTTAAATTTTCTTTCATTGTGCGTGCCTACTTAAGTAAACGAAGGTCTACGTCAAATCTTAGATCTCTGTGATAAGTGGTCTAGGCTGTGGGTTGATAATCAGTCAGTCAGTCGGGCCAAGAGATTTATATACATACCCACCGCGACTTTGTCCGCTTCCAAGATTTTAAGAAATTTTAGAAATTGTGTGGTTTTATTTTGTAGACAGTTTGGAGTTCACAGCTGGTAAAAATATATTAAAATTTGGCGTGGTAAACGCTGTGGCCTGTACGCATGTTACATTTTTTCCTGTCTGTCTAAAAGGATCCATCCAAGTTATATATTAATCCCTTCCTGTCAAGTGAATACTGAAACATAAAACTTCGACAAAATCCCCCTCGTTGAACCAATGAATACGAACTAAAGTCAACAAAATCAGTTCAAATTGGATTTTCTTTCCCCTCTCATTCCTCCGCCCATTATTTGATATTTTGTTCTCTTTGCACCCACTTTTCCTCTGCCTTGTTAAGTGACATTTCTTTCTAACACAGGTCTCATCTCACAGATAGTCAAGGGATGCTTGGCATTTTTGTATGACACACATAACAAATTTGTGTGAGTGTTGATCGTTCCCTCTAATGCTTACTCTCTAACTCTCTCTCACGCTCTTGGCACGCGCCATAGTTCATTTTTGTGCCCCCGAGCAAGGTATACTAAACAAGGTACCCAGCAGCGCAGAGCTCAACGTGTTCTGTCATAAATATGCATTACGCCTGTCGAAAAAGTAATGCACTACAATCGCTGCTTTTCGCTGGAGAGGTAGTAATCGAAAACAAACAGACTGCGAACATTTCCTTCATACTGATGGCAAAGTAACGCAGGAGTAACACATTATGTAATGGCAATTTGCGCCGCTGGGTAAGCAGTTGTGAGAGAGCGAGTGCGGCTACCTTGTTTAGTATACCTTGCCCCCGAGTATCTGTGCTGTTGCTCTGTTCCCCGTTATTTTGATAATAGTATTTTGTATGCTATTGACAAAATTGACAGCATGGAACAGAGCAATAGTGTTTCAGACAGAAAGACCTGCTGGGATTTTTGTATTTCCTTCTCGAACTTGGCCCATCTGTTTTTTTTTTTTCGTTCTTTCTTCGCCTGGCATTGTCTGAGCGACTAGTTACCCAGACGATAGAGAAGTCCTGCTGGATTTGCTTAGAGCTGTTACCTTGCTGCTGTTGGTAAAGTTGGACAACAAACCTCTAATAGCAGCCTGAGTGTCGACCAACAACTGCTGAAGCTCAATTCACACCCATGAAATCTCTGGGCTTACTAGGCCCAGTTTTAGTTTAAATGATCGTCTAGCAGAGTGCGTTCTTTCTTACACACAGCAAATCTTCTAACATCATTGTCAGCGCTCAGTAGAAGACATTATACAGTCCAAGGTCAGTCCTTACTTTAGAGGTTATAAAGCA
The DNA here is from genome assembly GCA_018904235.1 of Lordiphosa stackelbergi. Taxonomy (NCBI): domain Eukaryota; kingdom Metazoa; phylum Arthropoda; class Insecta; order Diptera; family Drosophilidae; genus Lordiphosa; species Lordiphosa stackelbergi. The sequence goes on from JAEIFU010001962.1 coordinate 38,412, forward strand.
TACCCCAACCTTGGGGTTTAAATTCCGCCCGTTGTCAGACTAAAATATAAAATAGCCATAGACAATATATCCGTAGACGTCGATAAAATGACAACTCTCTTTTCCCCCTCCACCATAGCATAAAACATCCTTATCACTTCCACTTTTCTTTCAGATTGAACATAGTCGACCCACCACGGAGAACAACATAGCTATGGAATGGAAACCGCTGGAAGGAGTAGGTCGGGCACCAGAAACTTGAAGAAAGACTGTTGGTAGAAAAGCGGAAAGCTTTGGGAAAAGCTTTGGAGAACCCAAATCGACGGCCAATTATAGAGTTCGTCGGAAGAGAAGAGTGGTTGATGGCCTATGTCTCACACAGGTTAGAAACTAGCCAAAGAAGCAGAAGTGAATTCTAAATTGTCGCTCAATGTAAAGCGACGCAATCCAGCTCTGACCTACTTCATCAACCGATATCCACTGTTTTTACACCCGTTACTAGTATACAGAAAAAGCTTTCGTTAGTTAAATCTATCCCATTTTTACAGTAAATTTTACAGCGAAATAATGTTTTATGTATTTTTATTTCGTTACCCATATAAATAGTAACCCTAACCTAACTTCTGTGTATGTGTCTTGTTCTTGTTTTTTGAAACTGCGGCTTGCAGTAACATTGTAGTATTGAAATAGTACGGCGCTGCTAACAGCTATGGAAAGAGAGAGTGAGAGAGAGGGAGAGCAATGCTCTGGAACTTCACGCTGAGTCTGGTCGAACACATAAATGTTGCATCAAAACACTCTAGCTCAACCGCTCGATTCTCTTGCGGGTATATGCTGAATATATTCGACGCTGAGTTTTGTTCGATGAATAAATTTGAACATAAACGTTAAATCAAAAAACTCTGGCTCAACCGCTCAATGCGATTGCGGTATGAGCTGAATATATTCAACTCTAAATTTTGTTCGATTAACAAATGTGAGTAAGAATTTTTGTGTAGGAGCGGTCTCATTTATGCGATTTGTAAGAAATTATTGGTCTAGTCTTTTACTCAGATTCAATACAAGTAAAATCTTAGACGCATTGACACTCATATTCTCAATACAATAGCACAGTGTTTTTAACATTTTTTTTAATATAAATTTTTAAATTGCGGTATTTTTATTCGCAATTTCAATTGTTCATAAAATTGGTTATAATAATGCGTTAGCTAAATATGTGGCGTTTTGTTCCATGACGAGTTCCCAACGAGATGCCACTTCATAATGCCCCTCTTATAGAAGCTCGCTTCCTTTTTGGCAAAAATCGAGAGCCATTTTTCACGGGGTGGATGACAAAAACCTTCCATGCGAGGCCCTCGAGGTTCTGGTGCGGCACCAAAAATGTGTTTGGTCTGGCGGTGTTCTCATGGAAGACAATTCGGCTCTGTTGATCAAAGATGGCCTCTTCTGCATGAGTGCTGCTACAGGTACAGTTTGTACAGGTCCGAATTGAGCGTTTGGCCATAGGGGAGCAGCTCATAGTGGATGATTCCCTGCCAATCCCACCAAACACACAGAAGAACCTTCCTGGCCGTCAATCCAGGCTTGGCCACCGTCTGGGCAGCTTCACCGCTTTTCGACCACGACCGTTTGCGCTTCACGTTGTCGTAAGTGACCCACTTTTCATCGCCAGTCACCATCCGCTTCAAAAACGGGTCGATTTTGTTGCGATTCAGAAGCGATTCGCATGCATCCATACGGGCAAAAATGTTTTTTGCGTCAAGTCGTGTGGCACCCATACATCGAGCTTCTTTGAATCCAAGCTTCTTCAAATGGTTTATAACGGTTTGATGACTTATGCCCAGCTCTTGGCCGATGCTACGGCTGCTACTATGCCGGTCTCTTTCGATCAATTCAGCGATTTTATCGCAATTTTCGACGACAGGCCTTCCGGACCGTGGCGCATCTTCGATCACCTCTGCACCAGAACGAAAACGTTGAAACCATCGTTGTGCGGTGGAAATGGAAACGGTATCGGGTCCATAAACTGCACAAATTTTATTGGCAGCATGAGATGCATTTTTGCCTTTATCGTAGTAGTACTGTAAAATATGCCGTATTTTCTCTTTATTTTGCTCCATGTTTGCGACGCTATAACTCACGAACGACTAAAAACAAACAACAATAAATCAAACACGTGTTAACGCGTGAAAAGAGCTTCCAAAAAAGCTCTAGCGTGAACCGATGCGACGAATACAACTAGAACTACGCGCTTGCAAAGACAAGCTTGTGGAAATGCCGCAAGACTTTTTGACAACCTTATATAAACTATCAGCCAAGCCAAGCTTCTCTCAATCTTCTAGACGGGAAGCTTGGCTTGGCCCCGTTGAGGCCTGTATAGCCAGTTTTACCTTACCTTTATAAACTTTTATGTTTCACGATTTCAGGGCCAAAATTAACGCTCTTCAGTAATGGTACCTATTTGGAGCCCAAATTTTTATTTGTACAAAACAGCAAAATCCACCCTCATAAGCGAGTCAAAGTCGCCCACATTGCACTTAATGCGCTGTCTGCTTATGCGGGCCGACGTCAACACGCTTGGACTCAGTTGTTTTAACTCTCTTCAAAGCGAGCTAATTGCACTTGTTGCGACGTCAGCTTGTGTAGGTCCTCGCCTCAAAAGGAGGCAATTTATAATGCGCTGAGTCCACCGGAGTATTTTAATTTTTAGACAGAATAATGTTTCGATGCCCAAGCGGGCTATGCATTACTGCTTTGGTGCAAGATGATGTGACTTTCCTCTCATTTTAACTCTGGCGTGGTCCTCTTTGGTTCTTGTTTGGTATTTAATGGTCCGTCCATCCTACTATAGTGGTTTTTATATTCTTCATCATTGGTCATCCACGGTATTTTATCACGGTTCTGTATTATTACAAACATGGTTATGCAGTTATCTTTGGGCCTTATTTCTTAGATATTAAACGGTTTTATTTTCATATAGAACCCACAGCTAAATTCTCTGCATTTGACCAGATATTCCCACGACTGACCCGAAGGGCCGGGACACATTTCGCTATTCACGCCAATGGCCAAGGCTTGCGCCATGAGAGCAATCAGCTTCTCAAAAGCCTGCCTTTGCACGGTTCTTGCTGAGCGCAGCCCCTTTTTATAAGCGAATTTTAGTTCATAGAGGGAAACATCACTGAGGTTCAGGTATACAAGCTGTGGGTTGTTTGTTCATCAGACTATTTCTTCATAGAGATTCTTTCCTATGAGCTTCTTCTCCAAAAGAGTTTTGAGTTTAAAATGTATACTTTGTGTCTGAGACCCACTTGATTTGCGTTACCCTAAATGATTTTGTAGAGAGATAGAGAGACTTAACAAACATTTTCCATTACTTAACAGCATTAAATTTTATTTAAACTAAAATCATTTAGTTGGTTACATTTTCAGTGCTTTCAATAACAGAAACAATATTCTCGGCAATGTTACACAAATGCGTATAGGTTTGTATATACAGAGCATCACGAAAGTACTTTGATTTGCGTAGTTTCTTCACCACCTCCGCTGTCACTTGTTGCTCATTCAGTTCGCCTGCTTCTAGTAGAGCTTGTAACTTTTCTTGATCAATTTGCATAAATTTGTGTAATAAATCCTCTGCCTTCTCTACTTCCTTTTGCTGCTCCTTGTCTTCCCCCTCTTCGAGTAGTTTCATATAGTAACGCTGAAGTTCGGGTTTGAAAAAGGACTCTTCTATGGTAAACATTAAATCCTCCCACTCTTCAATGCCATTGCATATAACACCGCGTACATAAATAAATCTGGTTAGCTGCTTTTGAACATTCGAATGGCAGATTTTAGCCTCACCCTGTAAGGAGGATAGAATACCCAAATAGTGGGCAAATATTTCTTGTCGTTTATCCAAATCTTCAATGCGCAAAATGAGCTCTCTTAGAGTTTCCACTCTTAGATCCCAAAAGGGTTCGCGGGGTTTTTTCAACATTTGATGGAGGCCCTTTAAAACTTCCAAATCATGAAAACGGGTGCAGTTGTAGCCCAAATTCAAAGAGTTGAACAATTCGCGTTCATCCAAATTACGTTCATAGGGACAACACGTGGGCGGTAATTCAATCAGAGGTGTTAAAGAGGCTAGTTGACTTGTGATTTGATGCATGGATACAGCATTTGACTTGTAAATAACGGCAGACTGACATTCCCTCAGCTTGGCCAGGTAATCCAAGGGGGGAGTACAACGTCCATGGTAACGTAATATGAGAGACTCTTGTTTGCCACAAAATATGCGAGGTTCCACATGCAACAGCCACATTTCCACCGCCAGATTAACCTTACGTGGTTGATACATGACCACCAAATTGTAAGACTCACCCTGAGTTAAACGAAATCCTGAGGTATCAAACACAAACTCCTGATCCTGGGCTAAATGTAAAGAAGCACGATTGTAGTAATAGACACCCTGTTTCCAGTTAAAGGATAAAGTTTGTTTACCCACATTGGTTAAATGGAGAATATGCTGGGCTTTTCTTTCAAAGGGGGGGCAGGAGAACTGAGTCAGAATTTCATAGCAATCATTGAGGTTCGAATCTGCGGGTAGGTAGACTTGGCCATTGACTTTTAAGGCGATATCCGGCAGTGGTTCAGTCTCTGACAAGTGGGAATAGTCTAACAGGGAATACTCCTCGGTCTCAAAAGAAAGAGAGCTACTACTGCTAATGGTGTGTAGGGGTTGTTCCTTTCAGTAAAACAGTTTGCGGTTTGGGTTTTAAATGGTTCAGATTTGTGCCTTTGATGTGTAAATCAGACAAATCGGGCAGGAACTCCAATACTTGTTGAATGTCGTCAAAACGTTGCTCCAAACGTTGTTTGAGTACAGGAAGACTGTAGCCAACCTTTGTCTGAAACTGGCTGTCCCCCCAGCTCTTGTTGGGTTAGTTTAGGTAGACCTATAATTTCCACATTTTTAAAACCCTGAAGCTCTGGCTGAGGCCAGGTTTCCTCCAATGGGGTAAGACACTCACAGTTACAGGGATCAAAGTGTTCTTTAAGTTTTGCCAAGGGTTTCTTACTCAAAGTTTCGGGTTTCAAGCGTTCGGCATAGTCCAACACCCGCTTAATGGTTTGCTCATTGCGTTGCTCTAGACGATTGAACAAAACTTCTTGGGACTTTTTGCCCGTCATTTGTTTAACACGTTCTTGCAATTTCTTACGCTTCTCTAAAACCTCATGCCAATAACGTAGTCTTTTATCCACATACGGTTCGGGTTCAACTTTTTCCTTTAAATGGCAGGAAGAGGAAGACTCTAGAAAGTCTCCACGACGTTCAGCAAAAATATCATTAAAAATATCCTCTATTATATGAGCACTGTACTTGCCCACACGTGTTAGGTTCCTCAACTGACCCTGGGCTAAGTTTTGAGAAGTTTGCGATGAACTGGACAGTGACATCATATTGGCCATGGTCACACGTGAGAAATCTTTGAAAACCCAAGAGCTGGCTCCAGGTTTGCGCAAAGGCAAACCCGGATAGGCGGCTTGAGGCTGCAGTTTGAGGTCCGACATGTAGGAAAAAAACAGTTTTTAAATTTAATTTTTTTTTATTGTATAGAAACTTTTGTCAAGTGTTAAACAAAATATATATGTATAGACAGAGGAGACACAGCTGACAAGTGCTTTCAATGACAGACACCAGATTTTCCACCGCATCACAGATTAAGGTATAAGTCTGCAGGTACAGAGCATCCATAAAGTATTTTCTAGACTTTAAATTAGTTTGTAAATCAGTTTTTAAATACTGCTGTTCCAGCTTTAAGCTCATCAGTTCCCAGTCGTCTATGCAGCTTTTGACTAAACCCTTGGCATAGATCAAACAATTACGCTCTTGCTCTGTCTGATGTGGATCCTTTTCCAAGTCTTCACCTTTGGGTTCACTTTTGAGACTCTCTAGAATTTTGACCAATTCCATTTGAAAGTTTTCTCTTTCTTTGCGACTCTGTTGTTGCTTGATCAAATCTCTGATGCTGTCAATGCTGTAATCCCAGGGAGGTTGACGTGGTTTCTTCATTATATTATACATTTGCTTCAGGGTTTCCACATCTTCATAACGTTGACAACAATAATACAAATTTTGTTTATTAAAAATTTCACGCTCATCCAAAGGTCTTTCATAGGGACAACTCGTGTGGGGGGGCTCGATTAAAGGAGCCAAGCTAGCCTGTTGTTTGACCACCCAATCCGCCTGTTGTTTAGCCTGTTTTTCCAAAGGAGAATTCATTAACTTATCCAAACGTTGTCTATAAGCTGGTGGCACATTGCATACCCCATTGATATGCACCCACACACGTCTTGGACTACAAAATGGTGACTTGACCATTTGCAAGGTCCACTTCTGCTTAAACAAACCCACGTAACGTGGCTGGAACAGAATTTGGATGCAACGTTGTTTACGTGGTTCGAGTATAAAACTATGATTATCGAAAATAAACTCATAATTCTGAGCCTCGTGGTAAACCACCGCTCCGCGGGTATGGGCTCTGTGTATCCATTTGACAAACAGCAATTTGTGTCCCAGATTTTGCACCACCAGAAGGGTTTTCACCACACGCTGCATGGGATAGCATTGAAGTAAAATCTCTACACTAGCTGAGGAGGAGGCATTCAACTCTCCAAAGTGATAGACTTTGCCATTGATTCTCACACCACCCAAACCTGTTACAGGCTCAAATTGTGGTTCACTTATCATATACTCCTCCCCCGACTCCACTTCCGGCTCCGGCTCTGGCTCCTCTTCTATCTTAGTGTCCGACGAAATGCTGCCCAATTCTTCCCAATGCCTTGAATGGGATTTGATTTCTGTTTGCATTTGCAGTGACTTGGCCGGTATCACCTGCAGTTGTCCCACTTCAGGTACATACTCTATCACTCTTTTAATATCCTCCTTTTGCTGTTCTATGCGTTGTTCCATTATCTCCGTTTTCTTATAGGTAACATCCGCCTCGCAGGGCATTTTATTACCCGTTAACTCTGTGTATATAACCTCTGGTATGCCCACAAACTCCAATATTTCTGGTGGCTTTGGCTGTGTCATTATCAGTTCAGGTATTACACGACCTGTTAAAGTATCACAGCGTGATTTTAGCTTCATTAAGTTAGCTTCTGCTTCTACCATTTTGGTGGGTTGTCCACGTTCCGCCGCATTTAAAACACGATGCAACATCCTTTTGTTCTTCTCATTGATGGTGGTCTGTCGATTGAACAGCACTTCGTCAGCCCTCTTGCCCGTGCGCTGTTGTATGCGCTTTTGCAATTCCTGACGTTTCTTCACATTTCGTTCCCAGTTGAGTAGACGATGATCCAAGTCTTCTGCTAACTGTAAAGTTGGCTTCTCCACCTCACACTCGCTATCGGTTACCCTAGCCTGGCATTCATGTTGATTGATCGACTCCTGTACAATGCCATCGACAGTATTCTCGATTATGTATTGGGATAAGTGGGCCACACGCATTTCTGGCACATTCAATGCATCGCTATAGGTGGCGAAATTTCGCTTGGATATTATCTGCTGGCTAAGATCGTGACGTTTTGAATGCATTCTGGTGAGAGACGTACTTCGGATGTGGATATGGAAGGGAAAGTTTTGTATTGTTTTTTATTAGTTTTGGAATGAAAAGGCAGAGATTTGACTAATTTTCAGTGTTTTTTTTTTGACTGTTAGGCATCTGCATTGGGAGGTTACTTTGCCGAACCTATTTTAAGGGTTAAGGTTTCAAGGCTGCTTGAAGCTGTCAAGGTAAGCAAATCGAGCTCGCTAGACAACTCTTTCAAACCCTTAAAACCAAGGTGGATTATTCGAGAAGAGGTCTCTGGTACTAAAAATTCCAACCTTCGGTCTTTCCTTTCATTATTTCGTAACATTGGAACTCAAAATTAATTCTAGCTTTTTTCCTAAAGTGGAGCCAGGTTTTTCTCAAAACATAACGAAAGGGAATATAATTGCCTTAACAATTAGATTGAATCAACCTCTTGCTAAACAAGCGATGGCGACAGAACGTAGCTACCGAGTCAAACGTTCGTCTAGAGCAGCGATGGCCAGCGAGAGCGAGGCCATAAAGTGAGAGAGTATTGGTGTGCGAAAATAAAGCGCAGAGAATTTGCTTCGACCTAATCGCTTCGAACTCTGGCGAGCGAATGACGGCTTTATGCTCTTTTGGTCTCAGCTTCGGCAAGCGTTCGGGTCGTGTACGTGTGAATAGCGAAATGTTTTCGCCCTCTGGGAGGAACCAGGGGCGGTGGACCAACTTTCTTCTTCTTCTCCTAGTCTTCGAATCCCAAAGAACTTGTTGGTGGGCCTGACTGTTGGGCCATCGGACAGGTCTTTTTAAAGTTAGCTGCGATTAAGTGGACTTAACCCACAAATAAGTAGTCCCGGACAGTCAGTGGGTATCACACCGCAGTGCACCGACAAAGCGCTTATGTTGCCGCCTGCTATAAGTAGCCTCACTCACACCACAATTCCTACACCATACCTAAACCTTTCCCATTCCACACATCTTAAACCGGGCCGGAAGAAGGTGTCACTCGAACCGTGCCGGGTTACAAATAGTCCAGTCTCAAACGGTGGGCTTAGCGACCGCCTGTTCTAAGTAGCCATGTCACTCGTGGGCCTTGGCCGGTGGTTGACCATCTGGAAGCCCCTAGAAAAGAACCTTCAAGCATGAAGAAAGAAAGGATATTCCTGCAACCGCTGTCGCGAGACAATTTGATTAGAGGCAGAAGGACCGGGAGCGTTCAGGCCTCGTTAGAGATTCAAACCGCACAGCAGTGCGCAAAATCACAACGGGCTCCTTACCAAGCTCCTGCAATAAGGAAGAATTTGGGAACGAAGGTGGACCATCCTCACCCCCAACACAGAACACGAACCGCCTCCTTTAATGGACAAAGGCCACCTCCCACCGTGAACAAACGTTTCAATGAAAACTTGCCTCCAAGAGCACACCCAAACCAAATCAGTTACCTAGAACCTAATGAAAATCCTGACCTTTTTACGGAAAATAAGGCTGCTAGAAGAGTTGTAAACTCAGTAGGGGGGACACATAGGATTGGTCGGGGAAAAAAAATGTGCAACCCTATATTTATTGTGTATGATGAAGACAGCCCTAGGTTCAGTCTGGAAGACACGCCTAGAAGGATCTGACTGAGCGCAGCCTATAAGTCCCTAAACCACTAAATGCAGTTCTCCAATCTTCGAAAACGACTGTGCTGCTGCTGCCTTCTTTACACACCACATAGACGGATCATATATCTTGCTTACAGATCGTTGTTGAGTTGACCCGACTGACTAATATATTATCAACCCACAGCCAAAACGGCTTATCCTAGAGATCTAAGATTTGGCATAAACCCTCGTTTAGTTATGCAGACGCACACTGAGAAAAAATTTGGAAAATTTGACCGCGAAGTGGGTGAAAAGGCTAAAGAAAAGTTTGCTATGGGGCTCATAAATGAGCTATGGCGCTAAGGCAATATTATGGACTAAGCTCTTTTACTGAGAGCGCTAGAGAGAGGAGAGAGTAAGCATGCGAGTGAACAGACCCAGACTCACACAAATTAGAGATGTGTGTAATACAAAAATGCCTTGACTATCAGTGACATGAGAGACATGTGTTAGAAATAAATGGCAATTAAGAAGAGAGAAGAGAAGATGGAGTATAGAGGGGTGAAGAATGAGTAGGGAGGAAAATCCAATTTGAACTGAATAATAATTGAAGAGTTTTGTTTTGATCTTTAGTTCGTATTCATTGGTTCAACAAGAAAGGACTATGCGAAGTTTTATGTTTCAGAATCCACTTGACAGAAAGGCACTTTTATAAAATTCTGGAATTTTCGAACGCCTGGAAAATTTTGTTAGGTCCCTTAGGACAGGATGGTTAAAAACTTAACATGTGTATTGGCCAATGTGTCTGAGTTTTAATATATTTTTTACCAGCTGTGAACTCGAAACTGTCTACAAGAGAAAAACCACACAATAACTACAATTTCCAAAATCTTGGACGCGGACAAAGTCCCGGCGGGTTCAGCTATTAAGTATATAAATGTCTTGGCCCGACTGACTGACTAATTATCAACCCCCAGTCTAGACCGCATATCATAGAGATCTAAGATTTGATGACCTTCGATTACTTATGTAGGCGCGCTCAAGAAAGAAACATTTTGATATTGAATATGGTCTCAAAGTGGGTCAAAATACCAAAATGTTTGTTTGGGAAACTTTTTAAGGGCCGTTTTCTCATGTTGCTGTATTTGCAAATCTAGGTGAATTTTCTGCACTTGCTTTGCTCATGTTCAGGGTTAGCCATCTAGATGGTTTTTTTTGCCATCTACTTCATCCTCATGTATTTCAAAACCATGTACATGCTTAACCAAATTATGCATTTTTATGTGGCCAAATTTTGATTAAAACAGCCATGATTGAAGATTTTATAGGATTTAAACTAAAACTTTAGTTTTTTAAGCAAATAATTTGATCAAATATGGCCGGAAAGTTCCACAATTTAGCCTTTATGTACAAATTTTCATCAAAATTTGTCCAAACTAATTGACTGGGTGAACTAGACCTTAGACCTATTGCTTAATCTCCCATCATAGTAACAAGTCGCTCAACAAAAAAATCCTTTTCCTCCTCTGTAAAATGTATGCTTTACCTTTTAAAATTGGCGCGCAATAAATAAAACAAAAAATTCGCCAATTGACAAGGCGCTGCCAACTCACTTTTAGTGCCTTTCCAGCCCTCCCGGTGTGACCGTGGCGCAAATTTCAAATTCATAATCCATCTACATGAGACAACCAATTGCACAAATTCCACCTAGTTGCGAAATCTAGGTGGATTTCGATTTGAGCCAAAACAGGAACATGAGAAAACGGCCCTAAGAGTTTTTGATATGAACTTTGTCCATTTGTTTTGAAATTTGGGGCACATACTCTTGCTGACTTTCAACATAACGAAGTTGGAACTTCACTAATCTATCAGCCAAACAATTTAGCTCTTATTTCTTCAACGCGGACGAAGAGACGGCGGGTTCAGCTAGTAATCTATATAAATATTTTTACTTTGGCCATCAAGTTTTAATTGGCTCGAGGTCAGGTTATGCTTGCACATAACTTCCAAACAGGAACACACCACAAATTAGGTTAGTTGACCGCACAGCCCAATTTCATTGTCATCTCTGTCAAATCATCAGCAGTTTTTGCCTGAGTTAGTACTAGCCAGCAGCTATCTCTCCTGCCAGCGCTGCCATAAACGTTTGGGAATTCCAATTTTGTAATTTTGGGCCCCAATTAAAACCAATTGATTAATCTAGCTCTTACCTTATTTACGATCTGCTGCCGGTTTTCAAAAACCTCTCCAAATGCGGTTACCAAATTGCAATTTATGTGCTCCATTAACAAATGTGCTAACCTGCTAACAATTCACAAAAGGCCTACAAAAATTAAGTTCACATTCGAACGGCAATCGTGTGACTTGTCATCGTAATTTTCACCCTTTCCCCCAACTTTTTTTGTTGTTAGTTTTCCTTCCTAGAGTTTGCTTTCCGAATGACATTGACGTGCCGCCTTCACACAATTCAAATGGGTTTAATGTTGTGACTGGCACCGTCAACGTGTTCCCAAAAACAGCCAACGGAAAGAGAAAGGAGTCATCGTCATCGTGGTCGTCATCAAACTTACCTAAAACGAAAGAAGGGCAAACATAAAATTGATTTATATCCCAGGCATGTGCAGAATTAACAACAACAATAAACTGGTGAAATACATGAAACAATTGGTTATTTATGATAGTTCAAGGGTTCATTAATAATGTGATTTGCGGTTTCAGTTGTGGTTTATCGGGCTTAAATCGGCTCCTTTTTTAAAAACAAAGCCATATCAATTACCGAGCCCTACAATTGAATCCTGTAAAGCACAAACAAAAGCCAGCTAACCGCAAGTAAGGAAGCGCGGCCCGTTGGCCGTAACAGGGGTAGAAGGGGTGGCACTCCCTGAGCGGAAATGCGCTACATTGTTAGCTTCGAAGGCCTCTACGTGCCCTGAGAAATGCAATCAACATATTGTAATCCAGAAATGCATATTGAGAACGTGCAAAAGATACCATGCAATGCGAAACTTTCGGGCTCTCTGCACTTAACGGCCCGGCGGACAAAAACAAAACGAGCCGGGAGACATTGTTGTTGTTGCTGTTGTGCTGCCAGCATCAAGTGCATCCAGCAGCAGAAATCTGGCAGCGTTTGCATTTTGATTTTCATTTCGCATGCACTCAAGTAACGCATTTATTATTTACCGGCCGGGCAACTCAATTCCGCAGACTCATGCTGCAGTTGTCAACGGTTGTGTTGCAGACGAAGACACTTGTGGACGAGAGGTAGAGGTCCCCCGCCTCCCCATCTGGTTGTAGGTAGCGAGCTGCTTGTTGCATACCACTTGCGTTGTTGACAGTTGGACAACAACAACACACCAGCAACAGCAACAACTCTCAGTTGGCAACTGTTGGCGCTTGTTGAGCGAAGACAGACAAAACTCATGTGGGAGGGGATTACAAATGCTGTATGTACGATCAATCAAGAAAATGTTTTCCAATAAAAAAAATATATATATATATTTATGGAATATGAGACACTCAAACAGTTAAGCAATTACAATTTTTATATTGAAATAATAAAATATTTGCTTTATTAATTCTGTGGAGAATTACACAAGGAGAAAAAGTGAGTGCAATGAATGATCAGAACATAAAAACTAAGACTTTTTTGTACTACGCTTCGATACTTCAATCCAAGAAGATACCAGGGATGACAAGCCCTCACTTCAGCCTTGAACCTACACATCAGTGAGGCTTCGAATTCTGCTCTACAAGGAAGAAAAACCAGCGGCAGCGGAGTTGAGGTCTACTCCAGGGATAGCTCTCTAGGGATCAACTCTTTGGATATCCATCCAGCAAACTTGTGCATAAGGCAGTAACAGACAACCTCTCCTCCACAACTCAGCTAAAGTAGAATACTCCAAATCAGGGGTGCCCAAGCCCATTCAGCAAGCCACTCATTCGATGTTGTTTAACGTAAAGGAATAAAGAGTCATAAGCCTACATAAAGCAACAACGAATTTATATCGCTCACTTACTTTTCATTATGGCAAAACTCAAAAAAATTCGATTTTTGACTTAACCAGAAATACTCGCTGTATTGTGATATGAAATTATGTCTCATTATAATTTTACAGGTTCATTTCATGCTAATGCAAGAACGTCATATCTCAGTTGTCCTGCAGTCGATATTGAGCAAACATACATCAGCTTTCAGTGTAAACATCATATTTTCATGTTTTATCAATAAGCATTCTAGACTTATAATATTTTAATTTAATTAACTCGAAACTAAAAAGAATCATTTTTCTGGGTTAAAAACATTGAGGAACTTTAAACTGTGTTTTCTCTCAAAATGGATTATTTTGGAGTTATGTCAGTATTGAAGTAAGTGAGCGATGTGTGTGCTCTGCTCTCTTTTTCTTAGCTAAAGTTTCATTGTGGGCACGCTCAGACCTGCAACAACATCATCATATGTGACTCTCTTCCCTCTCTCCTATGTCTCTGGCAAATTTAAAAGCAACAACAATGTTGCACATGGGAAGTCAACGTTCGCCTCGCTCGCAGTGGCCGTTCGGCTTCGCTATTCACACATACACACACATACAAAAATTGAGATTCTCTTTCTATTTCTTGTAGTTGTTCTTGCTTGAGATATATTTTATGCTTTTGAACTGGTTTTCAAACCTGCTTGCAATATCATTATCTGCATGGACTTATCGGTATACCGTACATCTGTCGATCCCAGCAGTATGTTTCAAGTGGATGTATTCGTTATCAGGATATCTACAGAGATACATACACTAAAACGCCACAAGAGACAGTAAATATTTAGGGTGTTCACCAGCCCGCGTAAAAGAGTAATTGTGTAAATTTACGCGACGCAGCTGTTGAGCACCCTAAAATTTTTTTCTAATTTTGGTGTAAACCGCTATTTTGATAGACTGTGAATTTTTCTGTCACTTGTGTGTACCAAGTTCAATACGTCTATTAAAGCATTAATTGTAGGTGTACAAATCCGAAGCTAAATAAAAGCATGAAGAAAAAGGAATACCAAAAAAAACTTAAGATGTGGACCATGATGCAGTTGGTGAAGTCGTAAACGACCTTTTGGAGTATCTTACTGCAATTGACATGCTGGCGGTAAGGAACCAAGTTCTGTGTGCCCAAATAAGTCAACTGGCGAGTTTATGTGATGTCAATTCCACCCCAAATTGAACTTGAGTTACAGGTAGCACTTTTCTGTTTGCGGTAGTTGGGAAGAAACTGCGTCAATAAGGAAAAAACAAATATGTTTACAGTTTCACGTATGTGTGACCGTTCGGTGATCACCTACAGAAATATAAGTAAAATTACGCAGCGCTTAAAACGCTAAGAACGACAAAAGTCTCTTCACGTGTCGCTCCCACCACAACATCTAGTCCTAGGTGCCTAGAATCAGCTTACGCAACGCGTAGATACTATATCAAATGAAGAAAATATTTGTGGAACATCAAGAACCATAAGTAATAGAAAGATAAAACCAATTTTGGTTGTCTCCGTGTGAGTGTGTGTTCTTCTCTTAAAATGGAGATCATTTAAAGCGAAGAGTCTTTTTGGAGCCCTTTCGGTTATTAAAAAGATTCAGTTCATAGGCGACGTAAGGAAGACTCGAAAATGACTCATACAAATGCTCAACATGAGATGCATTAAAAAACGACTCGAAAAAGACTCGCAAATGATTCGAAAAGAATTCCGAAACTGATCAGAAAAACGGAATAGAAATGTCTCTTTATAAAGTCGCGGGGTAGGGTACCATTTTCTACCGACAATATTATGATCAAAAGAAGAGCATTTATGACTATTTTAATCAGACAGAGACTCGAAAAGACTCCAGATGATAACCGAAATTTTATAAAATGTTGGCTGAGTTGTTGCATTACTTATAGACACTAAGCTAGGCATGAAGTCTGTACACTCGACTATCCCTTGGAGAAAAAGAACAAGAATGCCGGACGTACTATACCTCAGTGCAATAAGTATATGTGCAAATCTGTTATCGTTTCTCTTTCTCAATAGTAACAGAACATATGTTCTAGGTATGCAAAAGTCTTTTGTTGTTATCTATTTTTAGAATGCTTTTGCATAATTCTTCTTTGGTCATCATTCTTAGTACCGTTATCACACATTTGAGTGGCGAGATTTGATTTTCTTAGGAAATAAGTTTATGT